>VDFB02270651.1:162939203-163072632 GCA_007258455.2 Sequoia sempervirens | reverse complement strand
GTGATGACGTGGTGTAGGTCTATTTAGAACTCCTAAAGGGGTCAGATCGGTGTGACATTGGATCTATCTTTCTGACGAAAGTCATTGACAAGACATGGACTATCAGAGTGAGTTTTCTATCTTGTGCCGATGATTGATCTCTCACTGATGGGTTGGCTTCGATGGTCATTTCCAACAGTCTCCGTGATGGTACATTTCAACAAAAAAAAAAATTAAATTGCATTGTTTCATTGCAATTTCGACGAAGCCCACCGACGAATCACTGAAAAGGTCCAAAAAAGTTACTATAGCTGTGACGAAGGCTTCGTCGTAACTCCTTGCCCATTTCGTTGAAATGGCGATGAACTTCTGGTGTTGTTTCGACGCTTCGGAAGAGCCATTGCAATTACATTTTGGTTATAATTTTTCGGTGGATACACGAAGTTTTCGTCAATATTCTGACGAACATCTGAGTCATTTTATGATGATGACGACTGAAGAATCTGCACCGTTATTTTGACATTTAATTCGTCGTTAGAATTTCAACGAAAAAATGGCGACGAAAATTCTTTCGTCAGTTCGTCAATTGTCCAACAAATGTTTTTCGAACAACCGATGAACGTTTGTCAGAAAATGGAGTCAAATTCAATAGTGACTCCATTGAGCATAACAAAATACTTCACCGTGGTTATTCATTCCAAAATGATATTGATCACTTTTTGATTGAAGTTGAACTTATCAAGGACTTTGGGAAGAAAGTTCCATAGGACTTTGTTGTAAGCTTTAGAAATATCAAGGTTAAACATCATACTAGCATTGTTACACCTTTCCATAGAATACAAAATTTCATGAGTGCTAATAGTCACATCCAAGATATGGCAACTTGGAACAAAGCCTTTCTGACTTGGACTTATCATTTTATCTAGAAGGGTTTTCAAGAAGTTCACCAATATTTTGAAAAAGATCTTATAAATAGTGTTACAAAGGCTGATGGGGTGGAAATCAGCCATAGTCTACAGTTCATCAATTTTAGGGACAAGGGAAATGAAGATGTGGTTTAGTTGTTTGAGAATTTTTCTAGAATTGAAAAAATCCCTTGCTACCAGAGTCAGGTCCTCCCCCACAACATCCCAAAAGATCTAGAAGAAAGCTGAGGGGAAACCATCGGGTGCAGGGGCCTTATTAGCACCCATACTAAACACAACAGTCCAAACTTCCCTAGGAGTAAAATACCCAATAATAGAATCATTATCCTCCTAGGATATAGGATTAGGAATGGGCTCCAACAACAAATCATCCAACGTCAGATTGGGAGCCTTAGCAGGAGTCGACGAAGCTCGTTGGAAGTGACTAGCAGCCAAAAGACCAATTTGAATGGGATTAGTAACATCCCTTGACTCATTTTTCAACTTTTTTATCTGATTCCTTTTCCTATGCTTAAGGGTTGTAACATGGAAGAAATATGTATTTCAATCCCCCTAGGCCAACCATTGAATTCTAGATTTCTTCTTCCAAAACACTTCTTCTTTCTTCCAAAAAAATTTCCCATTCCATGTGCTCAACCCTCTCCTACTGACAAGTTTGAATATTGGTATCTCCTTCCTCCATCCTCTTTTGTATCACTCAGAGACTGTTAGCCAAAACTTTTTTTTGATGAAACACATCCCCAAACACCTGCTCGTTCCACTCCTTAACCATGTTTTTGATGTGTTTGAGCCTATGGAAGATCCTGAACATAGGGGAACCATGCACAACAACATTCCACCAAGAAACAATCTTATTCTTGAAATCTGGATGGGAGTTCCACATAATCTTGAAATGAAAAGGGAACTAACCCACAACAATGTGTTCATTTAGGACCAACAACAGAGGATTATGGTCTGAAAAAATATGAGGCAGAGCTAACAAATTAGCATTAAGTAAGGTTGTGAAATTGGGAGAAAAAATGAATCTATCAAGACGAACCTAAATCAAACCAACCCCCAGGCATCTATTAGACCAAGTATAAGACTGTCCTTGCAAGTCAAAATCCACCAGGACGATACAATTAAAGAAGTTAACCAAATTAGACATGTTGTTAGAGTAATCAATCAGACCTTTGCACTTCTCTGACGGGTATAGGGGGGAGTTGAAATCACTAGCCACCATCCATTGGGATCCCCTATTATTTAGAATCCAATTAGATAATTCCTGCCAGAGGGTTTTCCTCACATTCGTAATATTAAGGGCATAAATGTTAATCAAAAACCAAGAACCTCCAACATTGGAGAATTTGACACCCACACTATTCCTACATTGGAATAATTCATAACCAATTATCCTAATGGGATTCCACATCATAGATAGTCTTCCTAAAGAACCATTCGCATCACTACAAGAGAAAAGGGTGTTTGACCAAATATAACTAGCAATGGGTTCAAAATTAGTTTTCTTCATTTTAGTTTCTTGTAAAAGAAAAATGTTAATATTTTGTTCCAATACATAATTATTCAGGGCCAATTGTTTGTGGGGGCCCTCTCACATTCCATGAAAGGACTTTCATTTAGAAGCTTTCTTTGTGGACACTTCCAATGTCCTCTATTTACCTATCACAATTTCTTTTGCTATCTCTTTGTTCCTGGTCTTTCATTGATTGGGTCTACCAAGTTTGGATTCACCTCCCACATTTTCTTTCTTTTGTTTACCCTTCTTCTTAGAATTTGACCAAAACTCTTCTTCTATAGTTTGAGCCTAAGGCACAATGGCCATCTCAATCTATCCAAGACCAGGCATATCCTTTTTCACTCCTCAAATTGCCTTCTCGACTTCCATAATCTTAGGGGAAAGAAGCTTCTCCATAGTAACCACATTCCTCAACAACACTTTAGATTCAAGTAATGAGGACCTATACACCAAAACACTGTTGGGAGAGGAACCATTAAGCTCCAAAGAAGAGTCAACGGAGACCAAATCATCAAGAAAATCCATTGGGATCACAAGGTCAGTAATCCCAGCCTTAGTCGAGGACTCAATGATCTTAAGGATATTAGATTCAAAGGGGTAGTTGTTAGTGGGAACCTCCTTCAAAGGTTCACAAGGGTTGGGGTTGTGTCTAACCATGGAATTATAGTCTAAAATAAGGTGGTCAGGTTTAGCACATTTCTAGTAATAAATCACTACATTCTCATAGCAAACTTGTTGAGTCCAAGACCCAAATTTGGAATAGAGCTTCATAGAGTTGGGAAAGGTCTTATTTATATCAATGTTGACACAAAAGCGAGCAAAAAATAACCTGGAAATGGATCTAGTGATAGATTCTGAGGTGATGAACTATCCCAAAGAGTCACCAATACTTTGGAAAACCAAGTTGTCCCAATATTCTAGATGAATTCCTAAAAGACACACCAACACAAGAGATGACTTGTTGAGATCGATAGCAGGGTCAAAACCTAGTTTCCAGTGGCATAAAGACAACCCATGCTTTCCATAGACCCAGGGACCCAAAGAGAGCATAGAAATAAAATCCTCCTCGGTCATGAACTTGAAAAGGAAGAGTCCATCGACCATGGCGCAAACACACACACTGCCCTTTAAATGCCATTTCACAAAAGCCCATCTCCTAACCATATCCATAGAGGTCCAGAAAGAGAAGAATTTTTTGACCACTGATTCATCTATAGAAGAAAAAATCCTATTGCTAATTACTTCAAGGATAGAGAATTCAGTTCTCGAGATAGAGATCTCTTCCATAGGGCAAGGAAATGAACTCTTAGCATCTAAGCTCGAATTAGTCAACATGTCTTTCCATCCCTTTAAAGCCAGAGTGATAGGGATCACAAGCACTTCTATAGTAGGATGACTAGGAATCAGGAGATATCCAACAATGGATAACACATGAGAGACCCTCGATGATGTTGACACAACATGTGTTGTGGCAAGAATCTAGTCAAAAGAAGACAAGGGGGACCGCGGGGTACCCCCAACGCAGAGTCTACCATGCATGCAAACAATTCAAACTAGAGGAGTGTTTTCGGTGAGGGTAACGATATTAGTTAATTGAATTTTTTTGTATGTTCTTTGATTGCATTCATAGAATATTGATGTTATTGTAACAAAATGGTTAAGTTAATTTGATAAATGGTGTAGAAAGGATTTGTATATCCACTCCTTTGAATTAGTTCATTAGAACAAACTAATTTTTGATTCCTTGGGTTTAATTGTATGTAACAAAAATAATGGTACTTAGTTGATTATCCACTAGATAATTGAATCATCCATGGGATGATTGATGTTATTTAAAAATAAATAAAATTTCAAATAGGCATATCAATATAATTGTCTAAATTTAATTATGAGATTTGATAGTGGACAAAAAAAGGGATGGAAGAAAGTGTAATAAAAATATTCAAAACTTGGCAATTGTTGAATTAGAGTTGAATGACTAAGGTCATTATGTAAATTTGAATGCACACAATTAATAGTATAAGATCTATGAAGGGCCTCCTAATATTAGAAGTATAATATGCAATTTATATTCATTTATTGACTCATTATTAATTGTACTTACTCATCAAAACTAATTAATATGAGTCAGTATATGAGGGCTTAATTATTATACCCATAAAGTAAATATTTTAATATAGATTTATCTTAATAAGAGAACTTCAGGAAAATGTCTCCTCTTGAATGAAAACATATTTTCTTATAAGGACTAGGAATTTTCATTTCTTTGATGATTATGTTAGCCATCTCCATGCACCAAGAGGAAATTATCTTAACCAATATTCATTTGGATTTCAAAATAAACCTAACCATGAACCATATTTTGGAAGTGACAAATAAATTAAATTGGAAGTTGAGAGACCTTGTCATCACTCTCCACAGGATCTTTGTGATGTCACTCCACCCTGATCGGGTGGTCATTTAGGCCTCTCTATTTTGGTGCTCTACCTTTCATGATTATATTCAAATGCATTCAACCTTATGAACCGCATAACTCTTGAGTGTGTAAGTGTCCAAGAAAGTAGTTGTTAAGGAACTAGTCAAGTTTGGAGTAAAGCCTAGGGTGTGAAATGTGTGGGTGAAATTGTAATAGTGCCTTAAAAAAAATTGGTGAGTTTTTCTTGGTGTCCAATTTTAGGGCATTACAGGAGGAAAGAAGGAAAATAATATTGATGTTGAAGGAGAAAAAGAGATTGTGCAAAATGGTAATGTGGAATTGAAGTTCTAAATCTGATTTTTGGTTGGTTCATATCATCTATTTTGATGCATACAAGGTTCACATTATGTTAACTTACATGACATGATAGGGTGATGGTCAACAAGTGGATGTTGGCCCTGAGCAGAGTACAATTGATTTGGAAGATGAAGCAATGCCCATGAAAGCACAAGATGATGTTGTTCCTCCCAACCCATCATATAACATTGAGAAGAAGAAGGAGCATACACGGTCAAAAGTTTCAAGGAACCTTCACATGAAGAAACTAGAAGAAAAGATGATTTCAAAATATTTTGTTTAATGTTTGTTTTGATTAGTTCAATGAATTGGTTGCATGCATCTCAATTTGATGTGACATTTCAATTCCTGCTATTACAAGGCAAGGATGAACAACAAAGTGTTGGCCTTGAGCAGGGTACTATTGATTTGGAAGACGAAGTAGTTCCCACGAAATCATAAGATGATGTTGTTCCTCCCAACCTGTCGTTGAACATTAAGGAGTGTACATGGTCAAAAGTTTCAAGGCGCCTTCACATGAAGAAACTAGAAGAAATGTTGATTTTGAAATCTTCTATTTAATGTGTGTTTTGATTATTTCAATGAATTGGTTGCATGCATCTCAATTTGATGTGACATTTCAATTCCTACTATTATAGGGCAAGGATGAACAACAAAGTGCTAACCCCGAGCAAGGTGCTATCCAATTGGCACTGGAAAATGTGCCTCAGGAGGGAAATAAAGAAGAAAGGGTACCTACAAAGGGGAGAAAATGAGTGGTGGATGAATCAATAAGTATCTATTTTGATTTATTGATTAGTGGTAGAGATTGTATGTTATTACTTTTATTAATGTTTTTCACATTTACATACTAGGACGATCATATTCCTCTTTCTTGAGTACGGGAAAAGAAGTTGAAAAGCGGTGGGAAAACAAATATTGAGGTGAGGAATGCATTCCTATGAGTTCACCAATCTAAAGTGTGGTATCTCCTTTCCTTATGTACATTTATTATTGGAAATGGCAGTTTCAAATTGATATGTTTGTGTATGCATCTCTTGTTGTGAAACGTCTGGCATGTATTGCACGATAACAATGTATATATCAAAAAATGATATTTCTTTGTACATTGTGAGCTTATTTGGGTTTGGTTGGAATTTTATCTCCTAGGATGGTGATAAGTCTATTGCACAACATTAGGGAGAAATGCTCAATCACAGTGATCAAAGAAAGAAGAAGGTGTTCACCAGATTCCTATGACTTCAACTATCTGAAGTGTGCATTTTCATTTAATTTTACACAATATATATTTTTGTATTGTTGTCTGAATTTGTAAATTTTTCTTGTCTTCTTTGTCTTCTCACACCTATTCCATGTTTTGTAGGATAAGAACGTTATTAGATGTGTGTGGTCTACCAAAAACATGGGCCTTAAGCTTATTGGCAATGTAGTTGCAATAGAATTGGGAGACGGTAATAGAGATGGACATGGGGACGAGGAGATCACTGAACTACAAGTGGGACAGGGTACTAAAGATGGACATGGGGATAGGGAGAGCAATGGCCTGAAATCTATATTAGTACTAACACAACACACTTCCATGATTCTATTCTAATTTATTTATGAATCGTTTAATATGTCTTGAATTATGATTGACACTAATGAAATATCCATTGCATCCAAATCCTATTGATGAGGAGAGGATAGATACTGATGGCATCACTTTTAAGGTTGATGATCAAGTTGAACTTTGGTGGTAGCATAAACTAGTTGGAAAAGGCATTGTAAATGTTTTTCAATAGAGATGCTACTTGCCACAACATTCAACTCTCGCAAGGTTGTGTGAGAGTCAACATTGTTAAGGCCATTGTTGGTCACTGCAGACTTCCTTATCCTGGTTCTTTCACACAAACTGTCAAAGAATCCAAGGGCATCTTCATGATATGGAAGATATCTAAATTGAGGCCCTCTCTTTTAGAGGAACATATAAATGATTTATTTTTGTATATGTCATACTACCTTATATTTGTTTCCATCATATGTTAATTATTCAACATGTTTCTTATAGGCTAAAGGTGTTCAAAGTGAGAATGCTAAAGCACAACCTCTCTAAAAATATGTTGTTTCACATTCATCATTTGTGAGGGTTCATGAAAATGGAATCAACCCTCCCAAAGTGCACAAGAACCCAAAGATTCATGCCAAATTTTATGAAGGCATCTCCTCAATTGTAAAGAATAGGCAATGTAGGAGATGATGAGATAGGCTGATAATACTCATTGTGTATTGTGGGTTTCATCATTTAATTATTGAACAATTTGGTGTAGAGATATATTATTTTCATATGTTTGAACACTATGTTGTTATACATTTCATATCAAACTTTTAATTTCCCTGTATAATTACATTATAAACAATGTGAAATAATGGTAGGCAATGTCGCCTGAAGTCTTATTATTTATGGTAGCTTTCTTATAAATGAAATAAAAAAGTTGGCATTTAAATTGTTTGAGCTCAACAATTTTGAATATAACAATCAATGGTATTGAATAGAATAATTGCATACATGGTATTCAATAGAGTATAGCAATAAATGTTATATGTATGTATCTATGTGGGAAACTATTCATAGTGTTGGAAAACACACTTTCCCCTATCATTTATTTCCTTATGAATTTTTTTTGTTTTGTAGGCTCCAAGAATGTAATGAAGTCTACCTTCAAATTTTAGAACAACTCTTTGGTACAGCAAAAATGGCATTTCACTTTCTTCATCTAATTGGAACAAATAAAATTCTCACATTATTTGTAGTGTTAGAAAAAACACTGTCCCTTGTCAGTTATTTCCTTATGATTTTTTTTTGTTTTGTATGCTCCAAGAATGTAATGAAGTCTGCCTTCAAATTTTAAAACAACTCTTTGGTACAGTAAAAATGGCATTTCACTTTCTTCGTCTAATTGGAACAAATAAAATCCTCACATTATTTACAGTGTTGGAAAACACACTATCCCTTGTCAGTTATTTCCTTATATATATATTTTTTTGTGTACACACCAAGAATGTAATGAAGTCCACATTAAAATTTTAGAACTCTTTGGTATAGTAAAAATGACATTTCACTTTCTCCATCTGATTGGAACAAAAAAATTGCCCACATTATTTGCAGTGTTAGAAAACACACTGTCCCCTGGCAATTATTTCCTTATGAAACGTTTTTGTTTCATACACACCAATGATGTAATGAAGTCCACCTTCAAATTTTGGAACAACTCTTTGGTACAGTAAAAATAGAATTTCACTTTCTTTATCTAATTGGAACAAATAAAATGGTCACATTATTTGTAGTGTTAGAAAAAACATTATCCCCTGTTAGTTATTTGCTTATGAAATTTTTTTGTTTCGTTCACAGCAAGAATGTAATGAATTCCACATTAAAATTCTAGAACAACTCTTTGGTACAGTAAAAATGGCATTTCACTTTCTTCATTTGGTTGGAACAAAAAATTGCTCACATTATTTGCAATGTTAGAAAACACACTATCCTTTGTCAATTATTTCCTCATGAAATTTTTTTGCTTCATATGCTCTAAGAATGTAATGAATTCCACCTTCAAATTTTAGAAAAAATATTTGGTATAGTAAAAATGGCATTTCACTTTCTTCATTTGATTGGAACAAATAAAATGTTCACATTATTCGCAGTGTTGGAAAACACACTATCTCCTGTGAGTTATTTCCTTATGAAAAGTTTTTGTTTTGCACACTCCAATAATGTAATGAAGTCCACCTTCAAATTTTAGAACAACTCTTTGGTATAGTAGAAATGGAATTTCACTTTCTTCATCTAATTGGAACAAATAAAATGCTCACATTATTTTTAATGTTGGAAAACACACTGTCCCCTGTCACTTATTTCCTTATGAAAAGTTTTTGTTTCGTATGCACCAATAATGTAATGAAGTACAACTTCAAATTTTAGAATAACTCTTTAGTACAGTAAAAATAGCATTTCACTTTCTTCATCTGATTGGAACAAAAAAAATTCTCACATTATTTGCAGTGTTGGAAAACATTTTATAACAACTCTTTGGTACAATAAAAATGGCATTTCACTTTCTTCATCTGATTGGAACAAATAAAATGCTCACATTATGTGTAGTGTTGGAAAATAGACTATCCCATGTCAATTATTTCCTCATGAAAATTTTTTGTTTCATGTGCTCTAAGAATGTAATGAAGTCCACCTTCAAATTTTAGAACAAATCTTTGGTACAATAAAATTGGCATTTCACTTTCTTCTTCTGATTGGAACAAATAAAATGTCCACATTATTTGCAATGTTGGAAACTGTACTATCCTCTATCAGTTGTTTCCTTATGAATTTTTTTTGTTTCATTCACACCAAGAGTGTAATGAAGTCCACCTTCAAATTTTAGAACAACTCTTTGGTATAGTAAAAATGGCATTTCACTTTCTTCATCTAATTGGAACCAAAAAAATGCTCACATTATTTATAGTGTTGGAAAACACACCATCCCTTGTCAATTATTTTTTCATAATTTTTTTTTTGTACACTCCAATAATGTAATGAATTCCACCTTCAAAGTTTAGAACTCTTTGGTACATTAAAAATGACATTTCACTTTCTTTATCTGATTGGAACAAATAAAATGCTCGCATTATTTGCAGTGTTGGAAAACACACTGTCCCTGTCAGTTATTTCCTTATGAATTTTTTTTGTTTTTTACACTCCAAGAATGTAATTAAGTCCACCTTCAAATCTTAGAACTCTTGAATATAGTAAAAATGGCATTTCACTTTCTTCATCTGATTGGAACAAATAAATTGCTCACATTATTCAAAGTGTTGGAAAGCACACTGTCCCCTATCAGTTATTTCCTTATGAAAAGTGTTTGTTTCGTACACACCAAGAATGTAATGAAGTCAACCTTCAAATTTTAGAACTCCTCTATGGTACAGTAAAAATGGCATTTCACTCTCTTCATCTAATTGGACCAAAAAAATGTCTACATTATTTGCAGTGTTGGAAAACACATTGTCCCCTATTAGTTATTTCCTTATGAAAAGTTTTTTGTTTCGTATGCTCCAAGAATGTAGTGAATTCTACCTTCAAATTTTAGAAAAAATATTTGGTATAGTAAAAAAGGAATTTCACTTTCTTCATCTGATTGGAACAAATGAACTACTCACATTATTTGTAGTGTTGGAAAATACACGGTCCCCTGTTAGTTATTTCCTTTTGCAACTTCAAAGCTATAAGGTGGGGAGGATGGGGAGGATTTTTAGGTGGTGGATAAATAAAACTATCCAAATTCACCTAAGGGTTGAGTAACCAATGGGGTTGTTCTGTAAACAAGGTTTCACAAGAGTATGTGGTTGGTAGGCCTCTTAACACTCAACGTTTGCCAACATGTGAATTCCGAAAATACTATGAATGTAATGGAAACCTTAAAAAATAGACCTTAAACAAATAAAAAATATTTTTTATTGATTTAATATTTATCTTATGCTCTAGGATTCTCCTTCATCATCTTTCTAAAGTGTTGAATATTTTATATAAAGTATAAAACACATTATCTTTATTTTTGCACAACTTTTAACTTGTATCATTACATGCACTTAACTTTTGAATAGTGAGTCCTTAATCATATATAAAACATATTGATCCTTGTTTATATTGATTAAGTATATTACTGACGTAGTCGATATCATAGGGCCTTATCGGGCTATCACAATCTCACAGCCAACTCAGACTATGACACAACACAAATAAACAAAACAACTCTTGTTTTATTCAATTAAAATCAAATTACAGTTTACATACAAAATTTTCATTACAGATCCCATTTCCATGGGCTTCATTACCCGTTACAATGCTCACATCAATCCATCAGTTCCCCTCAATTTTTTCCCCTGAAGCTCTTCCCCTGAAACAACATTAGGAAACAGTCGTTACAACTTCCTTGTAGGAAAATGGTCTCCATCAATAACTATCAAGCACACGAACCGTCAAAACCAATAGTCTTCAACTTCAGCCTAGCGAGATGTCAGGGAGATAGCTAAAGATATCCCCTCGACATAGGGATGTCTCACCGAATAGGCATGTAGTCCATCGGGATGTCGGAGAGACAACTAAAGATCTCTCTTCAACATAGGGATGTCTCACCAAACAAGCATGTAGTCCATCAGGATTTCAGGGAGACTTTTCTTAGAGTCTTATTGAAGTCAAAAGGTCTCACCAACATTATACAACTTCACGTTAGACTATCGAAGAGACAATTCTTAGAGTTTCGCTGACATAGAAAGGTCTCACTGATGATGCATAGCCTTTACATCAGGTGAATCGAAGAGACTTTGCTCAAAGTCCTATCGAACACAAGATGTCATTCCCATCCCTATGACACTTGAAAGTGAAGTTCTTACTTTGATGTGCATCTTCTATGTGATGAATACCAACTAAAGTCCCATCAAACATAAGATGTCATACTAAAAAAAAAGTGGCTTCAACCTACATCAAAATGAAAAAATACTAAACATGAAAAGAAAATATATATTTTTAGGTGATGCAGGATCCCTTGTGGACCCAAATTCTCTAGCATCAGACACACCAAGTGAGAAGTTTGCAAGCATAGGCTCACAAAATGGAGCTAAGTAGTAGAACTACCCTTCCAAGTTGTGAACAAATTGTAGCATGCTCCCACGTTGAAATTGATACTTGTAAATTATTTATTTTTCCTCCTCTTCCAGCATCTAGTCGGAACATTCGCCATCATCCACCAACAACTCTGCACTCCATTCTTTTCTCCTCTCTTGGACTCATGTCCACCATAGGCCAACCTCCTCCACCAAATACTCTTCACTCTTCTCCTCTCTTTTGTGGGTTCAAACCCATCATCACCTAACTACATCCATCAATCTCCACTTTCATCTTCCACCTTTGTGGGAATTAACCCACCACAATCCATCCTCCTCCAAGAACATTCATCCTCTTCAACTTCTTTTCTCTCATCTTTTCCCAAAATGGGATTATCACTGGTCTCCTCATGACCCATCTTTTCCTCTTATTTGAAGACATCTTCAAGACTCACAAGTCCTTCCATAGTTATAAGTTATCCTTGCAACAATATCTCTCTCTCTCTATTTAGGGTATCAACCCCTTTGCAGTCATAGGTCCTTCCTACAACAAATATCTCTAGGATTCAAGCCCTCTGTAGTTACAAGTCTCTTCTCACCTACAACAATCTCCTCTAGAACTCAAATCCTCTGCAGTTACAAAATTCTCTTCTGCAACAAACTCTCTCTAGGGTCTTCGAGATAACAAAAAGCTTCCTTGCATTAACCCTTTCACAAACTCATCCATGATATCTCACAATGAGATTTCATCTTCACACTCCTTTTCAACTTTCCATACCTCATTCTTCAAACATAATTCTCACCATACCAACGATCTTCTACTCTGATACAACTTGACACAGTCGAGATCGGAGGGCCTTATCAGGCTGTCACAATCTTGCAGCCATCTCAAACTACAACACAACACAAATAAACAAAAAAACTCTCATTTTATTCAATTAAAATTAAATTACAGATTACATACAGAAGTTTCATTACAGATCCCATTTCCTCGGGCTTCATTACCTATTACAATGCTCACAACAATCCATCAATTCCCCTCAAGTTTTTCCCTTGAAGCTCTTCCCCTGAAACGACATCAGGAACAGTCGTTACAACTTCCTTGCAAGAAAACGGTCTCCATCAATAATTGTCGAGCACACAACTATCAAAACCAATAGTCTTCAACTTCAGCCCAGTGAGATGTCGGGGAGACAACTAAAGATCTCCCCTCGACATAGGGATGTCTCACTAAACAGGAATGTAGTCCATTAGGATGTTGGGGAGACAGCTAAAGATCTCCCTTCGACATAGGGATATCTCACCAAACAAGCATGTAGTCCATTGGGATGTCAGGGAGACTTTGTTCAGAGTCCCGCTAAAGTTTAAAGGCATCACCGACATTTCACAACTTCATGTCAGACTATCGAAGAGAAAATGCTTAGAGTTTCACCGACGTAGAAAGGTCTCACCAACAACGCATAGTCTTTACATCGGGCGAGTAGAAGAGACTTTCTCAAAGTACCATCAAACAAAATATGTCATTCCCATTCCTATGACACTTGAAAGTGAAGCTCTTACTTTGTTGTGCATCTTCTATGTGATGAATACCAACTGAAGTCCCATCAAACACAAGATGTCATATTGAATAGAAAGTGGCTCCAACCTACATCAAAATACAAAAATACTAAACATGAAAGGAAAATATTTTTTTTTGGGTGATGCAGGCTAGCCTATGGACTCGTATGCGCCTGCATTTGTTTTATGAAATTTGGAGATAAATTGCAATGCCTTTACTTGTCTTGATACAATATCAAGTTTATTTTGTCTTTGCAAAAGTATAAAATGTGTGTATATAAAACATGATTGTACCATAAGAAGTCTTAATTATTACTATAAATTCTCCTTGGATATAATATTAGTTCTTGGCATACATTCAAATGAATGTTCTTGTGAACAAAGATTTTGGCACTTGAATGCTTTCTAACCCTTCTAGGGTTTTTCACCTAAAAGGGGAAAGATGGGCCAAAATGCAATGTACACATTCAAGATTAATGTAAAATGGATGCAATATGCCTAATTATGATGTCCAAATGCAACTAACTAAAAAAGAAAGATGAATTTTAATGCCAAATCTAAAAAAATTGCAAGTTGTTGGACAACACAGTGTGGTATGTAGAAAGATGAAAAGAATGCAATAAAGAACCAAATAATGATGTTAAATTGAAATTGTGCACCTGGAAATTGATGAAGGTTGAGATGGGGATTGAAAATGTCTTAGAAATTCTAGAAAATTTGATTTTTGAGCCTACTGGGACACTTACGCCAAGCTGGGCGACTTAGTCCCAGATCAGGGAAACTGAACAGAAAGTTGTTTCTACCATATGGGTATCTGAAACTGTAAAAATCTCTAAAAAACTAGTACAATGGGATTAAGTTTCCATTGTTGGTGACTTAGTCCACTTTGTATTTCCAACAAATTTGAAAGTGGAAATGGAAGCCCACAGTCTACACTCTGTTTTCTGATGAAGACTCATATCCAAGTCTACAAAATTACCTTCCTTAGGTTGAAGATAGAGAGAAAATGGAAGATGGAACCACTTTGAATACAAGTCTTTAGGCTTGATTTGATGGCTAGTCACATCTCCTCAACCTAGATTTCTCCATGATTCACCATAGGCATCCATGATCATCCCTTTGCAATGTAAGATCTTGGACAAAAAGTGAGCTTGAAGACCTACAAAAACCCTAGCTTGCTGCCCTAAAACTTCAACTTTGTTGTAGATAGGCTAATGAATCTTCTTGTGAAAGATATTTGGCTCTTGACTTTTGAATTTGCTTGATGAAAATGACTTAATGTTATGAAAAATGACCTAAAAACATGTATTGATAGGAATTAACACCGAATTATTCATTATTTTAACTTCACAAGCCGACATCCATCGAGATTTTGAATTAAGTTGGTGATTTTCTTGCTCAAAAGTGGAAAATACCTCAAAAGGGACTAAGTCGCCACCCTGGGTGGCTTAGTCCCACTAGGGATTTTTAAGGTGGGTTTCACAAAATTTGAGTGGTTTGAATGTTGCTTGTCGGGATTTGTATGATTTGTGAGTGGAATAGGCCTTAAAGTCCAAAATAAAGAGCATTAGGGGCCTGTAAATGTAGTTTTTAAGGGGTGATTGATGCAAGGGTGTCTAAAATAGGACTAAATTAGGTAATAGATTGTACTTTCTGCAAAGGAGTACAATTTATGTGTCCATAGTTAGCCCCCACTTTAGCGCCCATATGACTCTATGTGCATATGTAAGCTAAAGGACTCTAAACAGTGCACTTTACCTTATAAAAGGATACTCATTCAAAAGATGAGAGAATGAAGCCCCCAGTGTAGTTATCTGCAAAACCACAACATTAGGAACTGCATCTTGCAACACGAATTTGTTAGTTATCCAAAAATCCTTGTATCTAATTTCTAGAAATCAAATTCGAGGGTAGATGTATGCCCCCCTTGATTCCACTTGCTTTATAGAGGTGGAATCAAGGTAGTAAACTAGCCACATCGAATAAGGAACATCATATCGTAGGACATTTCCAAGTAACATGCCACATAATGATAGACAATTGATGATGTCGGGTGCGGAATCATGATTCCAATGCATCAAACAGTGTCAAAAATAGAGTTCACTAGAACTTGTTATGTTGTTTTGAATAAAAAGTACTTTATTAACTCTTAAGATAGGAATAACCCTAATTTTGTACATAAGAGTGTGTGAGGGGGAAGGAATCCATCAGGAAAATGATACGAAATCAAGATCAAAGTGTAAGACTAAAATCATAAACTAATCTAATTCAAAAACACCTAATCTATCATAATCCATCACTCATGAAATGAACAATTCTAAGCTATTTGAATGAAATGAGATCCTAAGATTAACAAAAAAAATTCAAACAACACAAGAAAAGATTACCATCCCATGTTGGATTGTATTTGCATGATGTTGGGTTGTTCGTATCACTGCAAAGCCTCCATTGCTTGTACAAAAAAGCTTGATGATCGATGCTTGTTCTTGAATAAATGATGAAGCTCTCTCAATGGTGATCTTGATAGCACTTCGTTGCATAAGGTAAGTTGAAATTTTGATCATAATTTGCAAAGGGAAAGGTTTGTTATATAGAAAAAACAATTTTGAATCAACGGTCAAGATCGCGTTGGAGAATATCCAAATCAACAGTCAAAATGAGTTAAGAGGATTTAGACATGAGGAAATTGTACAAAGTTGATTGCACAATTAGGGTGATTGAAGAATAGATTGGCTAGTTAGCAAAATAGATTGCCTAGTTAGCAATTGATTGATCAATTAGGGTTGAGTTAGGAATTAGATGGTTGAGTTAGCAGAATAGATGCCTAGTTAGCAAAATAGATTGCTTAGTTAGCAAACCATGATTTTCTCAATCAAAAAGTGGGTGTGGAATATTAATTAATTAATTCCAATTTTGATTTAATTTTGATTTTTTCCAATTTGAATAGTTTGATTTGATTTGATTCAATTATTCAAATTTGGAGGAAAGTGTGATAATTAAATTATTGTGATTTAATAATTTAATCAATTTTGAGGAATAAGGTGAATTAGTGACGTAATCAAATAATCAATGTCATTTGACTAATCAAGATGAAATAAGATAAGATTAGGACTTGATTAAATAAAGGTAATTTATTTAATTAGTCGAAATGATGAAATGTGAATTAATCAAATAACATTGTATTATTCGATTAATAGTAGAATTAGGGTTTTCAGGACTTTATTAAATAAACTAGTTTTTTATTAATTTTGTCGAGAAATGATGGAATGTGAATTAATTAAATAATGTTATATTATTCAATTAATAGAGGAATTAGGGTTTCGAATGTCATTTGATGCCATTTGATGTGTCATGAGATGTCGTGGGATGATTTCAAGATGAATCGGGATGTTTCGAGATATTCCAAGTTCATTTAGAGATATTCCAAGTTGATTCAAAGTTGTTCTGAGTCATTTCGGGGTTGTTTTGAGGCGTTCCAAATTGACTTAGAGTTGTTCCAAGTCATTTCAAGGTCATTCCAAGACATTTCGAATTGATTCAGAGTTGTTCTGAGTCATTTCGAGGTCGTTCCAAGATGTTTTGAATTGATTCAGAGTTGTTCTTAGTCATTTTGGGGTCGTTCTGAGACGTTCTGAATTGATACAAAGTTGTTATGAGTCATTTCAGGGTCATTCTGAGATGTTCCGAATTGATTTAGAGTTGTTTTGAGTCATTTTGGGGTCATTCCAAGATGTTTTGAATTGATTCAAAGATTTTTGAGTCGTTTTGGGGTCGTTGTGAGACGTTTTGAATTTGTGATAAGTGTTAAGTCAATTTTACATGTCTACAAAGAGTAAAAAGAATGAAGAGAGTTAAAAGAGGTGAAAGTGAAGTATTTTTTCACTTACTATTGCATTTTACCTTCTTGTAGCGTGAGAGTGATGAGTGAGACGGAAAGATGTCAAGCAAACGAGATTATAGGCCTACGCAATTGGACGTTCTTCGAGACCAGGTGGCACAAGACAAGTGTCATCACGAGGTGAGTCAATTTTGCTACTTGTGTTATGTGTTTATGTAATTATTTAATGATTTTTATGCATATCTAGGTTAATTTAGGATCTTGGAAATTTTTTTTGCAAAGTGTCCCCTTTTTTCGCAAAGTGTCCCATTTGTTCGGAAAGTGTCCCTTTTGTTTGCAAAGTGTCCCACTTTTTTTGCAAAGTGTTTCGTTTCTTCACGAAGTGTCCCAAAAGGGTTCTAAAGTGTCTAGGGCCTTTGGGAAAGCACACTAGATGAACTTTATTACACTTGCATGATGAATAAAGTAAAAATTAAAGAGATTAGATATAATTTAGAGCATATTTGTATGATTTTGATAGGTACCCACCCAATCGCGATAGTGATTAGGGGGTAGACAGTTGAGCTTCTTGAGAGATTTATCCCATCACTTTCAATAGAGGAGACAACGCACCTTCATGTCGTAGGAATCTATTGGGCATAGCTCATGCCTCTCATGAGGTACCATGATGCTATGTTGATGGCTCTTTGCAAGAACTGGGATGCGGATACATGCACATTCCACCTGCCAACAAGGGAGATGATGATTACCCTGGAGGACATACATCATATTCTTTGTGTTCTGATTCGAGGAGAACGGGTATGTTTTCAGAGAGACCACACCTTCAATGAGCAGAAGGCCAATTTACAGTATTGTCTAGATGGTCTAGTTCATGATTATCAGGTGAGAGGGTGGATTGATCTGTCGATGCTATTATATTCATGAGTGCCATTGGCTAGACGGATTATGATGCATACTGTAGCACTATTTCTTGTCCATGATGGGCAGGGAGCACACCTCAAGGGAGGACTAGTCCATTTGATTTGAGGGATGGCAGAGCATCGCATAGTGTATGCCTGGGGTCGGTGTATCCTAACACATTTGTATTATGATCTTGGGAAATTTGTATTCTGGGAGGTAGACAGTATGGTGCAATGCATGCTTCTATAGGTGTGGTGCCTAGAGCATATTATGTGTACCAGACCAGTCGGCTTCCCATGTGCTATAGCAGTAGGGTATCCTCAAGCTTTCGACTATCCTCTACAACGATTGTGGAAATATGGTGATTTACATTTTTGGAGAGTACGATTTGACCAATTGGAGGAGGATGAGATCTTATGGAGACCTTATCAACTAATGCTATAGTGGAAAAATCATACTAGACAGATGAGGAGATTGTAGTTAGATAGATTTTTGGTTGGTCGTCATGATCATGTAGTATGTCCTTTTTACTACGAGTCATGTGGCAATTTGGACAGATTCATACACCACCCCGGGCATGATCCTCTTTCAAGAGGTTAGTGCGGAGTGCCCAAAGACTAGGTGATACAGTGCGGATCAACCTAGACCATGTGGCCAAGAGTGAATTTGACTACTCAGATCACAACTAGCCTCTAGTCTCTGACGCAAATGATGTCGGTTCCATAGGGGATTATGAGGAGTGGTGGATGGTGACACGACCAACACCGGTATATCTGATGGATGAAATAGTAGGAGATGCAGGTCCACTATCAGATGAGGGACATGATAGAGAGGATAGGGCCGAGGAGACACACTACATGGCTACAGACATATTCACTGATGTCATTGATGATGAGTACAATGAGGATGCAGATCTGGATTATGATGACCAGGAGGTAGAGGAGGATGAGGATGAGGAGCCACCCCTGAGTGAGAGTGATGAGGCAACAACTAAGGATCGATATGAGTGGGGAGATCCCTCTCCCATTTATATGATGAGATCATGAGCAGTGACTGTAGCAGGCACCAGTACTCATAGTCGAGGAGAGGCTAGCACACCTTCTATGCCCCCTGTGTAGGATGATGTCAAGATTGCTCAGCCTACCAGAGATATAGGTGATGATATTTTATTTTATGCATGTACCTTAGTGTTTATGCTTTTTATATATTTATATAGCATGATGATGTTTACTAATTGTGTATTGTTTCTACCTTACAGGAGTGACGAGAGACTGGCAGGAGCTCTATTGTCAAGAGGCTATAGAGATAGTGCCTGCATCCATCGATGGGGAGGAGATGGACTCTGATTATGTGCCCCCACCTATCATGGAGGAGTATCTAGAGTCACTTAGACCATTCACGAGGCTACGGGCAACATATGAGAGTGTGAGGAGACAACTCTGCTGAGCTAAGACTACAGGACGGTCATTCCAGACTCCAACAGAGGTTGAGAAACTATAGGCAGAGGTAGTACAACTACAGGCAGAGAGGGAGTAGATAGCAGGGGAGCATTGGGTGGCCCTTGGGCGAATACAAGGCCCAGATTTTGCACTCAAGTTTGGTGGATTGCGGTCACGATCACATACGACCATCTCCCGATGTCCCGCTACCGAATCACGAGCACTAGAGCCCGAGGGGTCTAGTTCTCACAGACCTCAGTGACATTGTATGGTGTGATGAAATGTACATAAAACTTTGGATGTATATATATGAGAATTTTTTGTTTGATGACTTGTTTTAATGTGTTTGAATGGCAATGTGATGAATTAAATAACTTTTGCAAGATTTCTTAATTAATGTCTTCATGATTTAACAAATTTTATGTGATCTAATTAAAACTTATTACAGTTTTTTTTAGATACGACATGATGATTAAGTATGTTATTCTAAATTAAATGATGTAACTTATCATAACACACGAGATGAGTTTGAATAGTATGAAACCTAAAGTAATTATAAAAATAAATTAAATAACCACTTTAGTGCTCAAGACATATGCATGATTGGTTTGTCAAGAATGAAGCAATGTGAAAGCATATAGGATATGATCTAGTAGCTTTGACAACATTGCTTTATCATTCATACTATTCAAAGGGGTTAGACATAATACTGATGTAAATGTGACATTAAATAGGTTCCTTAAGGGGTGTTCCATCTAATTCTGTTAACATGTATGCACTAGACCCAAAAAATTTGTCAACGATGTATGGTCATAACCAATTAGAACTAAATTTGTCTCTTTCATTTGGGTTGGCATTGACATTGCGCTGATTAGCAGATAGAAATAAGTCACCCTTGTGGAATGAGCAAGTGATAACATTAAGATTGTAATGGTGATGTTTCCTTTTGTGATAAGCTTGAAGATGTTCAAGAGAATTAATGTGTTGTTCATCGAGCATCTCCAACTAGTGTAATCTTTGTTTTCTATAGTGTGTATCGTCAACCAATCCCTGAAGAGCAATTCTTAGTGTGGGAATCTCTAACTCTAAGGGCATTATTTCTTCACTGCCATAGACCAAATTATAAGGTGTGGTCCCTGTGGAAGATCGAACACTTGAACGATAAGCCCAAAGCACATAGTGTAGTTGTGTGTGCCAATCCCTATGATTTTTATTAATAGTTTTCTTCAAAATTTGTTCAAGGAATTTATTATTTGATTCAACTTGACCATTAGATTGTGGGTAATAAGGTGTCAAAAAAGGATGTTGGATGTTAAAGGTCTCCAGAAATTTCTTCACTTCATTATTCTTAAATGGTGTTCCATTATTAGAGACTAATGTGGAAGGGAGTCCAAAGCGAGCGATGATGTGTTCTAGGATGAAATGACATATTACCTCAACTATTGTAGATCAAAGAGGAATGGCCTCTACCCATTTTTTGAAATAATCAGTTGTAGTGATGATAAAGGTATGTCCAATGGAAGAAGGGGGAATTTTTTTTCCTATAATGTCCAATCCCCAAATCGCAAAGGGCCATATCGAAAGTTTAGTTTGAATTTCATTAGCAGGAGCATGATGTAAATTGGTATGTTCCTGACATTTATGACGTTTCTGAACGTAATCAAAGCAATCGCGTTCCATGTTGCGCCAGTAATACCCCATATAGATAAGTTTTTGAACCAAAGTTTTCCCTCCAAAATGTCCACCACAAGCACCTTCATGGGCTTGGTGAAGTGCTAGAGGTATCTCGGATTTGTTTAAGCACCTAAGTAAGAGACCATTGAATGACCTTTGATACAGCACATCGGCGAGGATGATATATTTAGATGCAATTTTTCATAAACGAGCACAAAGGTTTTTGGTTGTTGGCTCAGGAAGGGTACAACTTTTCAAATAGTTGAATATGGTATCATTACCATTCACTTGAGTTTTCCTCATTTTTTCATTAAAACGTCTTCTATTTTTACATCAATCAAAGGTTGCATGACAGGGTGAATAGTGAATGTGAAATTTTTTGAAGGATCTTGAGGGGATATAAGAGAGGTTGCACTTTCCATTGCATCTACAAGTCGATTATCTTTTCGTGGGATGTTATCAATGGTAAATGTTTGAAACATCTCCAATAAGTGCAGGTCTAGATTTTTGTATTTGGATAATTTGTCATGCTTGGCTTGATATGTTCCATTTATTTGCTTAATTAATAATTGTGAGTCACCAAAGATCTTAATAGCTTTGACACCCATGATTAAAGCAGCATGTAACCCAACAATTAGTGCCTCATACTCAGTTATGTTATTCATACATAGGAAATTTAATCGATATGACAAGGGAATAGGCTTTCCAATAGCACCAAAGCCTGTTCTACACTTAGATCCATCAAAATATAATTCCCATGTATGAACGTTTGTTGTCAACACACTATCATTAGGAAAACAAGCATTGGTAGGTAACATTAGAGGAGAAGAAGTGTCAGCTAAGTGGTCGATCAAGGCTTGGCCTTTGATTGCTTTTTTTGAAACAAACTTAAGATCAAACTCAGTCAACAACATTACCCATTTAGCTAGACGTCCTGATAAGTCAATTTTATTAAAAAGATGTTTGAGAGGATCAAATTTTATCATGATATGTATTTCAACATTTAGTAAATAATGTCACAACTTACTAGTAGCAAATACAAGATCCAAACATTGTTTTTCGATTGGTGTGTATTGGGTTTCATAATCGATTAAAGTTTTAATAATGTAATAAACATGATGTTCTTTTCCACTATCATCTTGTTGAGCCAACAATGTTGCAAGAGCATGGGAGATGCTTCGATGTAAAGGATGAATGGTTTCTTTGGCATAGCAGGTTGTAAAACGGGTGGAGTTGCAAGGTATTCCTTCAAACTCTCAAAGGCCTGTTTACAATCCTCATTCCAATCAAAATGCACATCCTTCTTGAGGAGATGTGTGAAAGGTAATGTTTGATCAACTAAGGAGGCGAAAAAATGACGGATAGCTTGAATTCTTACTTGTAATGTTCACAATTTAGAAATGTTCTTAGGAGGTGGCATGTTTATTATAGCATCAATTTTTGTGTCCACCTTAATGCCTCTGTGAGATATGATAAACACTAAAAATTTTCCGCTATCTACTCCAAAGACACACTTTTTCGGATTTAGCCACATGTTGTACTTATGTATATGTTCAAAGATTTGTCAAAGAAAATTCACATTGTCTTGTCTTGTTAAGGATTTGGAAAGGATGTCATCAACATAATCTTCCAAGATTTCATGTATGTAATCATGAAATATTAACGTCATTGCTCTTTGATAAGTTGTGCCTACATTCTTTAATCTAAAAGGCATCATAACCCAACAAAACGTTCCCCAAATAGTTGTGAATGTTTTCTTGTATTGATCTTGTGGGTTGATGAAGAATTGATTATAACCAGAAAATCCATCCATGAATGACAACAAAGCATGCCCCGCAGTTGAATCCATGATCATGTTGATATTAGGAAGGGGAAAATCATCTTTTAAAGAGGCTTTGTTCAAGTCACAAAAATTTGTACATATCCTAATACGATTATCAGGTTCAGCAACTACGACAATGTTTGAGATCCAAGGAGAATAATCAATAGGTCGAAAGAAACCTACGTCAAGGAGTTTTTTGAGTTCCCCTTTAACTTTCAAAGCTATCTTAAGATTCATTTTTTGTATCTTTTATCAAATAGGCTTAGCATTTTCAGTAAGAACAATGTTATGTGTGACTATCTTTGGATCTATTCCTGGCATATTTGAATATTTCGAAGCAAAAATTTCAAAAAAATCATGGAGCAAGGTTGTGGTATCCTCTTGTTCTTCATCACCAAGGCACTTCCCAATCTTAATAACCTTTTCTTTATCATTGATATCCATTGGTATATCAATTGTATCTCCCAAGGGGAGTGCATTTGACTTAGGAGATTTAGGAGCATATGGTTCGATGCTCATGTTTGTCTCATTAGTATCAACATCTTTTTGCTTGATACTAATCATAGCGCAAGTAACTTTTCTCTTGGAAGAAGATGACTTATCAAAAGCTCCTAAAATTTGTTTAAAGGCTTCATCACTTTCAATGTATTCCTAGGACAGTGGGGAATCCATATCGATGAATTCAAGATGCTTTAGTGTAAGAGTGATTCTTAGTTTACATGTGATGGTGTTGATGTTTAGTGATGGTCATTGAGTTTATTTTGTTGTCTTAGAAAAAGAATACCCCAAACTAGTCTTTGTCTCTTGTGTATTGGGTTCATTAGGGACACAAATTCCTTGTTCATTCTTTCCACATCCTTTATTGTTATATCCCAATTATTTCATAAGCTTATAACCTCATCCATAGTGTCTTTCCATTTCTTTCAGGTTGGGTGGTTGTTGATAATCTATCTCATCAAAATTTGTGGTATATTTTGTATTCTCTTCCAAAGGAGATGAGGTAGATGTTGGGGAAGATTCTTTCGAATGGTGAGTTGACATAGCCACTGGTTCTTGTTTTTATCCTCTTTTTGTGTGATTATGTATTCATTCATAAATGAAGGTGTGAATTCTAATGTACCCCAATCGTCACCTAGTAATTTAGACACATATTCTTCTTCGTGCTTATTGGTTTGAAGAGGTTATATGTGAGATGTTGGAATTAAATTGTTCAGAGGACTTGCTCCTTTTTCAAGTTGTAAGCAACTTTCAGGTTCAGGGTCTATTTCAACTTGATAAACTTTGTTGTTATAGAAATATTTCATTATGCGATGAAGGGTCGAAGGCATCCATGCATCTCATGAATCCATGGTCTTCCTAAAAGAAGATTGTATTCAAGATCATAGGGCATGACATGAATAGGAAATTGCAAGGTAGCCATTCCGACTATGATAGGTAAAGTGATTACACCGAGCGGTTGCTTTGTACTATTGTCAAATCCTCTAATAGATAAGGAATCAGGTTTGATTTGAGATTTATCCACGTGTAATTGATCGAGGAGATTTACACTGCACACATTAAGGGAAGATCCATTGTCAACAAAGGTTCTTTTGATGCCTATTGTAGTGTATTGAGAAAATATCATAAAGGCCTCATTTTTCTTCCTTAATTCTAACAGAGGGAGCTCATGTTGATGAAAGGTAATGTCTACATTAACTGCATTCATTCCTTGTATAAGAGCTACCACATCATTTGTGTTTGTACCAGAAAGAACCACTATTTGTTGCAATGTTGTTTGTAACATGGAATGATAGTTTGGTGAATTCTATAGAAGGTCCCAAAGGGATATCTTTGTGGGAGTGCTCTTAACAAGATCATACTCTCTTAATCGAGGAGCACTAGGAAATACAAAATTAGGAAAAGGTAAAGAGGTTTGGGTTGGTTGTGGTGGTTTCAGATTATTTATAGTGTGATGTATTTGAGCAAAAACATCATGCTTATGTGGGTAAAGAGTAAACTCAGGTTTAGGTGAAGGAAGAGGTTTATGTGAAGGTGGGTAAAGGACAAGTTGGGGTTGAATTACATTAAAATCTTTTGTTTTAGTTTGTTCACAACAAACCTTAGTGGATGGATTTTGTGAGATGAAATCCCAAAGGGCTTCATCTAACATATCAAAGTCATCACTACTAAAAGGTTTGGAGGATAAGTTATCATTGGTTGATTTGGGTTTGTCATCACAAGCCTTAGTGGCAAAACTTAGAGAGAGGAAACTCTGTAGAGCTTCATCTAAATTATCCAAGTCATCTCTACTAAGGGGTTGGGATGATATAGTTTTTCAAAAGTGAATCGTAGTTTTTATTGGTTCATTTGATGTTTTGAGATTTTTGTTTGCATTTTTTGATGAATCTGATCTAAATGAGCTAGGAACTAATGCTAAAAATGAACATTGTAAGAATCTAATGCTATTAAAAATTTTCATTTAAAGTAAAGTATGCTAATGCTAATGATGTGAATGTACCATTAAATAACTAAACATATACAAAAAAGTAACTGAGATAAACAATAATTGAAGAAACTGTAAACAGAATGCTAAAAACATTGATGCAAAATGTGTACTAGGACTAAGTCACCCAGGGTGGCGAATTAGTCCTAGTAGAGGAATTTCTGAGGATTTTTTGAATTTTCTGATGAATAAGAAATTGTTATGTACTATATCATGCAAATCTGAAGTTCATGCAGAATTTCACTATTTAGCAAAGAAATGAAATGCAATAATACAAGCTTAAATGAGCCCTTCACTAATGCAACTTTTAAAACCCTAGAATGCAAAACAATGAAAAACCTAATGCAACTTTGATGCAAGTTAAACCTAGGATGCACTTGAAATCAAAAGAAAAAAAATGTTCTAAAGTAGGGTTCACCAAAATGTGAATAGAGATTTTGGCACCCAAATGCTTTCTAACCCTTCTAGGGTTTTTCACCCAAAAGGGGAAAGATGGGCCAAAATGCAATGTACACATTCAAGATTAATGTAAAATGGATGCAATATGCCTAATTATGATGTCTAAATGCAACTAACTGAAAAAGAAAGATGAATATTAATGCTAAATCTAAAAAAAATGCAAGTTGTTGGAAAACACAGTGTGATATGTAGAAAGATGAAAAGAATGCAATAAAGAACCAAATAAAGATGTTAAATTGAAATTGTACACTTGGAAACTAATGAAGGTTGAGATGGAGATTGCAGATGTCTCAAAAAATTTGGAAAATTTAATTTTTGAGCCTACTAGGACACTTACGCCAAGCTGGGTGACTTAGTTCCAGATCAGGGAAACTGACTAGAAAGTTGTTTTTGCCAGATGGGTATCTGAAACTGTAAAAATCTCTAAAAAAATAGTATAGTGGGACTAAGTTTCCATTGTTGGCGACTTAGTCCACTTTGGATTTTCAGAAAATTTGAAAGTGGAAACAGAAGCCCACAGTCTGCACTCTACTTTTTGACGTAGACTCAGATCCAAGTTTGCAAAATTACCTTCCTTAGGCTAAAGATAGAGAGAAAATGGAAGATGGAACCAATTTGAAAACAAGTCTTTAGACTTGATTTGATGGCTAGTTGCATCTCCTCAACCTAGATTTCTCCACGATTCACCATAGGCATCCATGATCATCCCTTTGCAATGTAAGATACTGGACAAAAAGTGAGCTCGAAGACCTACAAAATCCCTAGCTTGTTGCCCTAAAGATTCAACTTTGTTGTAGATAGGATAATGAATCTTCTTGTGAAAGATATTTGGCTCTTGACTTTTGAATTTGCTTGATGAAAATGACTTAATGTTATAAAAATGACCTAAAAACATGTATTTATAGGAATTAACACCGAATTATTCATTATTTTAACTTCACAGGCCGACATCCATCTGGATTTTGAATTAAGTCGGTGATTTTCTTGCTCAAAAGTGGAAAATACCTCAAAAGGGACTAAGTCGCCACCCTGGGTGACTTAGTCCCACCAGGGATTTTTGAGGTGGGTTTCATGAAATTTGAGTGGTTTGAATGTTGCTTGTCGGGATTTGTATGATTTGTGAGTGGAATAGGCCTTAAATTCCAAAATAATGAGCTTTAGGGGCCTATAAATGCAGTTTTTAAGGGGTGATTGATGCAAGGGTGTCTAAAATAGGACTAAATTAGGTCACATATTGTACTTTCTACAAAGGAGTACAATTTTCATGTCCACATTTCTACTCGTAATCTATGGGTTAAATATGTTCTCTTCTGACATGCATGGTGGATCATTTTATTCTAAAAGCAGTGCCTATTTCATCAAGTTATAAAGCCATACCATACCAAGGGATACAAGATATCTTAATAACAAAGGAATTTGGCTTAAACATAAGCAAAAAACACAAATATCATATGAAACAACTATGTATAGTTATTTATCCATCTACAAAAAACTATAAAATCATATGTAATAGATAACTAATCATTACAAAAAACTAAAAATCATATTCATTATGGTAACCATAGTGTGTTATGTATTTATTTTCCATAAAAGTTTCAAACAACACTATAAATATAACACATGGAAACAATGTGATGCAATCACTAATGAAATAAAAGTACCATTGAAATTGGATATAGTCATATTTACAATGTGTGAAAACTTTGCAAACATTTGTGACTAAAAATTTCACAAATATTGGCTATAATAACTAAATAGTTTGTAAACATTGTCAACTAGGTCAACCATTTATGAATATGTAATGTTTTTGTATTGTCACTATCAAGAGGAATTCTTTGCACTTTGATTCTCAAGTTAGACTTCATGACATACAACATAATTATCCCATAATTTGTGTGTAACAACCTAAATGATGATATCACATGGTGCATCTCGAACCTAGCAATGTAATTCAATTTTAAGACAACAAGCAACCATTCCTTGACAGTGCCCTTGTGAAAAATAATTCAAGATTCTCCCTTAAGGAATATCATGAATTTCATGCTCAGATCATTGGGAATACTATGCTTCTCGATGATTATTGTTGGTTTAATGGATACCTTCCAAATGTATCCAACTAGGAAAAGGTCTTGAATCTCTTGGTAAAGATGAATTGGCTAGTCACACAAATTTATAATCTATATTTGTAGATTGTGATATTTAACGTCCAAGTTCATTATAGCCCATACATCATAGAGGAAGTTAAAGTAATGAGCATAATTATGAAATTCGATGTGACAACACTTTGGTCCATTTGTGTCGATTCTCCTTAACATATTTTCCCTCAACTTGTACAAGAGACTCAATTCCTCTATCCAAGCGAGGAAATTACATTAAAGATATTGGTGGTAGTTGGTCAACCAAATAGAGACCCATGTATGTGCATCACATGACATCTTGTGTACCTGCATCAAATAAATTATTAGCTTTCACATCTTGACCATTCAATGCAGAATTAGAACAAGTAGAATTAAATAACATAGAACCCACTATGTTTTCCACCTTGCCAATATGTTGTGCATTTTTTTTGTTAATCATACAAAGAAATCAAAATGTAATTTTCACTCAAACAAACAGATGTGGTGCATGTCTAGGGTACAAGTATTAACTTAAGAGATTCTACATGTTCTTGAGAGGTTGACCTTTCACCAAGCAGAATCAAATAACACATAACCCACTATGTTTTCCACCTTGCCAATATGTTGTGCTTTTTTTTTGTTAATAATACAAAGAAATTGAAATGCAATTTTCTCTCAAACAAATAGATGTGGTGCATGCCCAAGGTACATGTATTCACTTAAGATATTCTATTGATTCTTGAGAGGTTAACCTTTCACCAAGTAGAATCAAATAACATAGAGCCCACTGTGTTTTCCACCCTGCCAACATGTGCATTTTTTTGTTAACCATACAAAGAAATTGAAATGAATTTTTCACTCAAACAAATAGATGTGGTGCATGTACAAGGTACATGTATTCACTTAAGATATTCTACATGTTCTATAGAACTTGAGGAAGGAGCATGTGTAGTATGTGAAATGAGAAAATGACAATGCAAAACTGGAGAAACACATACTAGAATGCCTGAAATGAAAAACAAAATAGATCTAAAAAACACTTGAAAAGAAGTAGAGCAGAGTGAGTGAGATAGATAATGTATTGAGTTAAAATTGTCTAATTTCAGATAGATGCTAATGTAGAAAAATAGAATCAGTTCGGTGGAGACATGAAAGTTCGATGTGAAAATTGTAGACAACTTGTGTGAACAACGTTTTTAGAAGATACAACTACATTCTCTTATTAGAAAGACACTCTAAATGTTGACCAAAAAGAAACTACAAAGCTACATAACAGTATTGAAAAATGTGCATGTGTATTATGTGCAATGGATAAATGGCAATGCACAAGTGGAGCAACATGTACTAGAATTCCTGAAATGAAAAAAAAATCCACTATTAAAACACTCGAAAAGAAGCAGACCAAAGTTAATGAGATAGATAATGTTTTGAATGAAGAGATTCTTCTTGCTCTTCACAAGTTGAGGAAGGAGTGTGTGCATTATGTGTAATGAGAAAATTCAAATGCACAATTGGAGAAAAAGGTACTAGAATGCATGAAATGAAAAATGATTTTTTTTACAAGCACTTGAAAAGTAGTGCAGAAAAACAAAAGCAGTTGGGTGGAGACATGAAAGTCCGATGTGAAAATTGTAGACAACTTGTGTGAACAAATTTTTGAAAAGATGGCATGCTTACCTACAGACAAAGGTTCACTGATGTATAATTCTACACTCCTTAGTAACTCTTCAAAAATCACTAGAGTGAATGCATGTTGGATGACATCAGCTTGTCACCGTAGTCAAAATTTTATATGGAAGCACGCTATTGCATAATTTCATAACAAAAATGGACTTACCTATGTATAGTTGTTAAATTGGAACCATAACTTCCATTGGGTTTATACTCATGAAATACAATCGCCGAAAAGGACTCATTTCTATACATTTGAATGTTGAAGAGAACAAAAATGACAAAAAAAGTTCAAAAAGTTTATGAGGTGGTAGAAGTCGGTTAATGGAAAAAGAAATCTGCAATACCATTCCTATTATAATATAGAAATTGAAATGGATTTTCTCATACTCACTTGTATTGTATGTTGTATCCTCTAGCCCATCCATAGTAGGTAAAGAATGGTTCCATTTTATACACAAGTGTGTAATACAAATAGTCCACTTGCCTTGTGCATTTTTTTATGATCACATAAGTATCGAGTTTTCAATGTGCAATGGTATGACTTGATGGAAGAATTTGTATCCTAGTTGGAATATGGGAATACTCTAAAAAAATTCGCTCACATGGCTATAAAAAAGTAATAGTGAAGTAAACCACAATGTATTAGAGGTAACGTTAAAGAATGTGAATGGTGTGAATTGAAAGAGGTGATAGAAATTGTCAACTCACCAATTCAACCATCTCCTTTGCACCAAGTCTTTTTAAAGTACAGTAAAAATTGAGGCTAATCATTGAACTCCTCAAATAAATTGTTCAATAGGTGAGTAATTTTATCTTCACTATCACCTATCTCCATCATGATCATGCCAAGTTTGTGGAAGATTTCCATTTACCTATCCTTGGCTACGTAATTATGTACATTCTTCATACAAGCCCTTTAAACATGCCAAATGTATAGAAGCACATGAAATCCAAAGATAGCCCTAATAGAAAATACAAAGGATATTTTTTAGCGCTCATTTTCATGACAAAGTGGCATTGAAAATAAATAGAAAACGAGAAAGGTACGTAAACCAACCAAAACTTTCACTTACTATATGGCCTAAATTTCTAGAGTGGCATCATCGGTCAAAAAGCATTGATTCTCCAGTTAGGTTTGGATCTTCTTCCATGGGCATGCATGGTGTTTAGCCAACCAAAAATATCCTCAATCTTTTTTCACGAGGAGACTTCCCATGCTATAGGCACACCACTATGTTGCTCATCAAAAATTAGAAAAGTATATAATTTGTATTGTAGACATAACAAGTCAATGTGAACATTGTCAAATAGCCAATAAGATCATTGAAAAGATGAATAAGTATTTGTTGATGTTTATAATTCCTCACCCCATATTTGTTAGTGTAAAATGTGGAATCCATGGAGATGACTGAATTGTGCGAGTGGAAAACCATCATATCTAGCATCCATGGAGTCTGAACCTTGATAATGAAAGGTGTCTTGTTTCCATGGGGCCACTAAAACTAGAAGTTGTCCTTTTCATGTGCATTCCACATTATGATACTTGACGAATCATATTTTTGTTTCTATGTATGAATAGAGCACACCTTTTTCCAAGCATTCATTACATCCTTTCTTGTCAAGAATTCATCTCTCTTACTCATCATGCAACAAAAAATAGGATCAATGAGGTGTCTATCCATTATTGCATTGAAACTCACATCTATGAGCAAAAGGATTTCAATATAGATTTTGCATTCTACGAATAGATTAGGGGTGAACCTGGCATGCAAGTCTCCACTTATGTCATTAATGCCATGGAAAAAATCACCATTGACATCGATGTGAAACATTTCTTTGATGATAAAGTACACAACATCAGGTCTACCATACATAACCTTTGCAATACAGTGGCATAGACAACGTCACCTTTTTATAAACATTTTTTGTCCTTTTTGTGGTGGGGGCTTGTTCTTTTGGTCTTCAGGATCATATGCACACCAGTAGCTATAAGGAAAACATCATCTTCAAGCAAGAGAGAATAAAATATCATTGAAACATACACATGAATGTTGTAAGGTACAAACATGTGCCACATAATTGCTTTGTTATAATTTTTCATTGATGGGACCCGTCATGGTCTTCTTCTCTCTTTTTTTCACGTAGACACATGAAGCTTTGGAACCTTCAAGCAACCCTTCACCACAAAAAAAATCACCGAGTCTGCTATGAGGAATTACTATGACAAGGTCAACGACCCCATCCTTTTATATGGCAATAGGAGTCCACTCCAAATTGTAAGAGGAAAAAGGAGAGAATCCATCCTGTACATCTTACACCTCCAGCTCATCTTCCTTTTTCTATTTCAAGCCTCTCCCCATTCTAGGTAAGGTAGGAATTGGATGAACATTTAAAATTAGAGTAGATTGTGTCAAAGACAAGAAATAAATTATTCATTGAACATAAATAAAATGTGCTTGCATTACTACCACCAACGTGAAACCAATAGGAGGTTGCCAACTTTTGTTGAAGAAAATAATAAGTGATAGATTGAATCAAGCTAGGCATAAAATATTAAACAAATGCGGGTTGGAAATCAAGGTGTGTAGCTCAACATACAAGTGGACATAGATAATGATGGCACAATCACAAGCGTACGTGCACATTCAACGATGAGTCCATTTTAGGTGTGGCACAAAAAATTGTTTAACCTGAAGAGGAAGATTGTGAAAACCAACCTTCCTTTTAAAGTAAAGTTGTGTTGTTTGAGCAACAACACGATGAGTGGTTCAACCTAAAACTTTGTATGTGGCGTACAAGTGTAACGTGCATAATAGTATGTAATTACTTCTATAGTTGCAACAAGAAATGTATTATTTTGGGAAGATACAAACTGGTTGTGGTGTGTGTGTATGTGTTAATGGAGATGAAAGGTTAGAAGACAACCAAAACTATTTATGACAACATTGTATGTAAAAAAATTTGCATCCATTGTTTCCAGCAACGCCAAAAGAATAACATGTTTGTTGCATTTGTTGACAAAATAATGAATCAGTAATGGAGAGAATCAAGAAAGGAATAAAGGTGTAAAATTTCCTATCAACCATGATGTAAGCAAATGCAAGTTGGAAATCACAGTGTTTAGTTGAACCTCCAAGTGGACATAAAGACTACAAGTAAATTTGTAACCCCGCATGAAAATAAAACTAAGAGTTCATAGTATATGGGGTGTACAAACCTCTTTTACTTGAGTAGGAATGTTTTGATATCAAGCCTTTCATTTGGGGTGACTTAACATGAGCAAAAAAAGCACATTTGACAATTCATGAAATAAAAAGTGCAGGTTGAACGATGCAATGAGTGGTTCAACCTGCAACTTTATATGTGCCGTACGAGTGTAACATGCATAACAATATGTAATTACTTCTACAGTTGTAACAACAAATATTTTATTTTCGAAAGATACATTGGTTGTGGTACATGTGTATGTGTTAATGGAGATGATAGGTTATAGGTAAACCAAAACCTTTTATGACAACCTTGTATGTAAAAAAATATGCATCCATTTCTACCAGCAACGCTAAAAGAATAACACATTTTTTGCATTTGTTAACAAAATAATGAATCAATAATAGAGTGAATCAGGAAAGGCATAAAGTGTAAAATTTCCTATCAACCATGATGTAAGCCAATGTAGGTTGGAAAACACAGTGTCTAGTTGAACCTCAAAGTGGACATAAAGACCGCAAGTAAATTTGTAACCCTGCATGAAAATAAAACTAAGAATTTAGAGTATATGGGGTTTACAAACCTCTTTTACTTGAGTAGGAATGTTTTGATATTGAGCTTTTTGTTTGGGGTGACTTAAATTGAGTAGAAAAAGCACATCTAGAAATTTATGAAATAAAAAAGTGCAAGTTGAACAACACGATAAATTGTTTAACCTGCAACTTTGTATGTGGTGTTTGAGTGTAATGTGCATAACAATATATAATTACTTCTACAGTTGCAACAACAAATATTTTATATGGGAAGATACGTTGGTTGTGGTGTGTGTGTATTTTTTAGTGGAGATGAAAGGTTAGAGGGCAACCAAAACCTTTTATGACAACCTTATATGCCAAAAATGTGCATCCATTGTTGCCAACAATGCCAAAAGTATAAGACGTTCTTGCATCTATTGATAAAATAATGAATTAGTAATGGAGTGAATCAAGAAAGGAATAAAGGTGTAAAATTTCCTATCAACCATGATGTAAACCAATGTAGGTTGGAAAACACAGTGTCTAGTTGAACCTCCAAGTGGACATAAAGACTGCAAGTAAATTCACAACCTTGAATAAAAATAAAACTAAGAGTTCAGAGTATATGGGGTGTACAAACCTCTTTTACCTAAGTAGGCATGTTGTGATATCGAGACTTTTATTTGGGGTGACTTAACATGAGCAACAAAATCACATCTGGAAATTCATGAAATAAAAAAGTGCAAGTGAACAACATGATGAGTGGTTCAACTTGCAACTTTATATGTGGCGTATGAGTGTAACATGCATAAAAAATGTAATTACTTCTATAGTTACAACAAAAAATGTTTTATTTTGGGAAGATATGTTGGTTGTGGTGTGTGTGTATATGTTAATGGAGATGAAATGTTAGAGGGAACCAAAACCTATGACAACCTTTTATGTCACAAAATGTGCATCCATTGTTGCCAGCATTGCCAAAAGAATAACACATTTTTTGCATTTGTTGACAAAAAAATGAATTAGTAATAGAGTGAATTAGGAAAGGCATAAAGGTGTAAAATTTCCTATCAACCATGATGTAAGCCAATGTAGGTTGGAAAACATGGTGTCTAGTTGAACCTCCAAGTGGACATAAAGTCTGCAAGTAAAATTACAACCCCACATGAAAATTAAACTAAGAGCTCAGAGTATATAGGTGTACAAACCTCTTTTACCTAAGTAGGCATGTGATGATATCAAACCTTTTGTTTAGGGTGACTTAACATGACTAGAAAAATCACATGATATTGCATGAACTAAAAAAGTGTAGGTTGAACAACACAATGAGAAGTCCAACTTACAAATTTGTATGTAGCCTATAACTGTAACATGCATAATAATATGTAATTACTTATATGGATGCCAACAATGTCAAAAGAAAAAAAAATGTTCTTTGTATCTACTCATAAAATAATGAATCACTAAAGGAGTGAATGAACATAGGCTAAAATGTGAAAAAGGTTAGAAAAAGGTTGTCTAATCAAACCATTTGTTTGACGTAAATTTAAATGAGGACGAAAATTAGATCTTATACATGAAAAACTACTAATTGTGCAACTTCAGCACCATAATGTTTATTTGAACCTGCAACTTTTTTTATGGCCTAAAATGGTAACATGGAAAATGAAATGTATTTACCTATAGAAATGAATGACACAATAAAAAATATAACACAAGTTGGGTGTGGTGCATGTGTATATGTGGGTAACTTCTTACCCATATTTTGTTATGGACTATGAAATATCTCATTCAAACATTCACAATTTTGAAGCCTATAGTCATTTTTTTCTTCTATCTTCACCCTCTGACTAGTACAAAACTTTAAAAATTTTACTTTCCTTGTATAGGTTGAAACATTCTTCGAATGGGGATAATGCATCAGTACTCATGCTTGATTACCCCAATAAAATAAATAATAAATCTAACAATATATTGTATATAACATTGAATGGAAACCATTTGTTTCATCATTACACTAAATCTTAATTCATTTCCTTGTTCTTTGCATATTTTGTCACAAATTATGGATGAAAAAAGAAAGTGAAATTTTGAATACAATATAATAATTAACAAATCATGTGAAACTTAGAAATAATACTATCTCTTTCCATTAATACAAATCATAGATTGTTGCCAACTATTTGCTATAGCAGGCAGCATGTCCATTATGAAGTGTCTACTATAAAATTTCACCTATGCCACTATAAAATTGTAGGTTAGAAAATGCTAGGTGTTATGAAACCTGCAAGCCCCATACAATTTAGAAGTCATTAAACACATAAAAAAACCAATTGGTTAGTCATCCCTCACCTCGATTTGATTTTTTTGATGTGTCTCCTACGTGCAAGACATCCCCAAGTTGTCGACCCTTTACCTTTCAACAAGTAGAAGGAAATAACTAAACACCCAAGATGTTATACAAACTGCAATGTTTTATTTTTTTGTGCATTTATTTGTCAAACATATGAATAATTTGAATGCAATTTTAACTATAAACCACACTTGTAATAAATTATGAAGATCACTTGCACTAAAAACCATAGTGAATGAGATAGATAATGTTTTTACTTAAGAGATTCTTCTTGCTCTTGAGGAATTGAGGAAGGAGCATGTGTAGTATGTGCAAAGGTGAAGAAACAATGCAAAAATGGAGGCATAAGGTACTATAATTTATGAAATCAAAAAGGAATCTTCTCTAAAAAAATTGAAAATAAGGAGATCAAAATTAATGAGATAGATATTATTCTAACTGAAGAGATTCTTCCCACTTTTGAGAAGTTGAGGAAGGAGTGTGTGTAGCATGTACAATGGGAAAATGGAAATACAAAAGTGGATAAACTCAAAATATTTTGTATTGCATATGAATTTGCGTGAGAAAAGAAAGTGAGAGATGATGCTATAAGTGGATTTCAACTAATGAAGTTAAACATTCTTGAACATAAAACTAATGAACCACCCCGAACTCTCCACCCTTGAGCTTTGAACAAGCAGAATGAACTAACTCACAACCCACTATGTTTTCTTATCTACAGGTATATTTTAATGATATTAGGAAATCCAAATGCAATTCATACTGCAAGTAACAATTTTGGTAAATTTTGAAGGTTCCTTTTCTTACATTTTTAATGTCTAAACAACAAAAGGTTTTCATTACAGTCATATTGTCTATGTATAATCGAAGGTAGGAAAACATAGGGCATTATAAAACCTACAACCCACATAGTGTTGTCAAACCCTCTAAACATAAACACCTAATTGGTTGGTCACCCCTCAGCTAAATCTAGTTATTTTTTATGTCTCCCCTAGCTACAACTCCTCCCCTAATTCTCCACCCTTGAGGTTAGAATAAGCAGAATTATATAAATCACAACCCATAGTATTTTCCAACTTTCCTTTAGTTTAATGATTCGAGGAAATTGAAATGCATTTTTTAGTCTATCTAAGACTTGTTATATATTTTCAAGGTGTTTTTCATTACATTTGTATTGTCTAAACAACAACAAAAATTCACTACAATCATATTGTTTGTATAATTGGAGGTTAGAAAATATAGGGTGTTAAGAAACCTGTAACCCACATAGTGTTATAAAACTCTCTATATATAACAACCCAATTGGTTGGCCATCCCTTAGCTAAATCTAGTTATTTTTATGTATCCCCCAACTACAACTCCTCCTCGAACACTCCACCCTTGAGCTTTGAAAAAGTAGAATGAACTAACTCACAACCCATTGTGTTTTCCTACCTACCTATATTTTAATGATATGAGGAAATCCAAATGCAACTCATACTATAAGTCACAGTTTTGGTAAATTTTGAAGGTGCCTTTTCTTAAATTTTTATTTTCTAAACAACAAAAAAAATTCATTACAATAATATTTTCTATTTATAATTCAAGGATGGAAAACACTGGGTGTTAGCGAACCTGATATCTTGTCAATGCTTTAGGAGGCAGTGAGTACTAAAATGTATGAAATAAATAAGGAAATATTTGTAAAAACACTTGAAAAGAAGTAGACCAAAGTGTATGAGATAAATAATATATTGACTAAAGAAATTATTTCTACTCTTTAGAAGTTGAGGAAGGAGCATGTGAAGCATGTGCAATGGGAAAATGACAATGCAAAATTGGAGGTAGTAGGTACTAGAATGTATGAAATGACAAAGGAATTTGTTGCAAAAATATTTGAAAAGAAGAAGACCAAATTGGATGAGTCATATAGTGTATTGATTGAAGAGTCTCCCTACTATTGAAAAGTTTATGAAGGTGCATGTGTATGCACAATGGGAAAATGGCAATGCAAAAATTGAGCATCGGGTAGTAGAAAGTATGTAATGAAAAAGGAATCTGCTCTAAAAACACTTGAAAAGAAGCAAACCAAAGTGAATGAGATATATAATTTATTGACATAAGAGATTGTCCCTACTCTAGAGAAGTTGACGAAGGAGCATTGTGCAGTATGTGCAATGGGAAAATGCCAATGCAGAAGCAGATAAAGTCAAGAGGTTTTGTATTGCATATGAATTTTTACAAGAAAAGAAAGAGAGAGATGATGTTATATGTGGAGTTGAACAAATTAAGTCAAAGATTCTTGAACTTAAGAATTCCATGGAATAAATGTAATTAGAAATAGATGATAAGAAAAAGGAAAAATTAGATCTTAGTGCAAAAAATAGAATCAGTTGGTTGGAGACATGAAAATCTTATGTGAAAAGGTAAACAAGTTTTGTAAACAATTTATTAAAAAGAAAACATTTGCATTCTCAAATCAGAAAGATACTCTCAAAGCTAAGCAAAAAGAGGCCACAAAGCTACATAAAGTATTCAAGATATTGAAAACTCTATCCAAGAAATGGATGGTGCTATCCTAAGGGTTGATGGGGGAGCAACTACTCCAAAGCTTAAAGTAAAAGATATGAAAAAGAAGTTAGAAACTCATGAAAAGGAATACCAAGGAGGTGATAAAAGGTAACAATAGTGGGGATGAGGAAAAATGTGTGGTTGGTCAACCTGTAGATGCAAAAGCAATAGTTGGAAGTGTTGAAACTAAAGTAAAACAACAAAAACACTATAATTAACCACTTAGAAAAGGAATTAAAAGATTATAAGAAGATTATTATCATTGAAAGAAAAGGAGTTTAACTAATGTTGTTGATAGATAGATGCAATCTAAAAGATAGGAAGTTGAAAAAATAAAGACAACAATGGAAGGTTTTGCTTATGAAGAAGGGCACATGGACACATTACAAAATGAGTATTTACAAGAATCTAATGTAGTTCAAAAGTTGAAGGCTAATATCAAGCACCTTGAGGCTCAATTAGGAAATGTTAAATTTACCTATAATGATTGTGCAAAGAATTTTGATAGATCATAAGTCAAAGGTGTGGTTGCAAAACTTGTAAAAGATAAAGATTCCTTGACAAGCAAAATCATATGATTGCCAACCCACATTGTGTTTTCCAAGGAAATTTAAATGCATGTTTTTCTCCAATTAAAAATGGTTATAAATTTTGAAGGGGCCTTTCATTACATTCGTATTATCTAAAAAATAAAAAGTTTCCAAGACATTCATACTATTTTGTAAAATTCCACGTTGCAAAACCCTACATGTTAAGAAACCTGCAACCCACATAGTGTTGTAAAACCCTCTAGACGTAACAACCCAATTGGTTAGTCACCCCTTAGCTCAATTTGGTTAGTTTTATGTATCTGCCACTTGCAACTCCTCCTCGTGATACAACCCTTTACATTTAAACATGGAGAATCAAATAACTGACAACCCACATTGGGTTTTCTAATTTGCAATTATTTTATGCATTTTTTTCAATCATATGTGGAAATTTTAATGCAATTTTTACTCTAATTAAGAGTCGTAAATTTTGAAGGGGCCTTTCACTATATTCGTACTGTCTAAATAGCAAAAGGTTTTCAAGACATTCATACTATTTTGTTTTCAAAACATTCATATTGTTTTGTAAAATTCCATGTTGTAAAACCCTAGGTGTTAAGAAACAAGCAACCCACATAGTGTTGTAAAACCCTCTACACACAACAACCCAATTGGTTAGTGACCCCTCAACTCAATTTGGTTGGTTTTATGTATCCCCCACCTGCAATTCCTCCCCGTGAGACAAACCTTTACATTTAAACATGCAGGTTCAAATAAATGACAACCCACATTGTGTTTTCCAATTTCCAATTATTTTGTGCACTTTTTTTTTCAATCATGAGGAAATTTAAATGTAATTTTTACTCAAATTAAGATTTGTTATAAATTTTGAAGGGCATTTCACTACATTCGTACTATATAAACAACAAAAGGTTTTCAAGACATTCATACTATTTTGTAAAATTCCATGTTGCAAAACCTTAGGTGTTAAGAAACAAGCAACCCACATAGTGTTGTAAAACCCTCTACACTTAACAACCAGATTGGTCAGTCACCCCTCACCTCAATTTGGTCAGTTTTCTCCTCCAACTCCTCCTTTTGTACTCCAACCTTCAGTTTTCAACATGCAGACTAAAAACACTCACACCAATAGAGTATTTTCTGCCTTCTTGAAAAATTATTATTCTTACAATTTTTAATGTAGGTCTTACTCAAGTCATTCTGCTTCTAATTCTAATTAAAAATGATAGCTTCTCACCTTAGCCACGGGGCCCATGATTTTTATGGTCCAACTCCTGTCCCGACATCACAACCGATAAAAGGCAAGAAAACTGACTTGATGGTGTCAATATCCCCTAGCTTCCCTCGCCATAACATTTGATCCTATTGGATGTTGCTGATATGTGGTTGTCATTGATGTCAACACTATTGGAATTAATGTCTTAAAGGTTGTATATGTCGAGGATATTGATAAAATTGTAATAAAATGAGTTGCAGGTTGTCAGTGATGAAGTGAAGTTTAGTATGTTGCCGAGCTCAATACGTTGATGATCAGAGGTTGTGAATTAAAGGTTTTGTTGTTGAGTATATCTAGTTTAACCACGTTAAGTTTCAGAAATCTGCATGAAGATTTGATCGAGTTATGAGTATCTGTGTTCTGATAGTTTTTATGTTGCTTCAGTTGGTGTTCCTAAATGAAGATGATGTGATTCTAGTAAGTTCAGTTGTTGTGGATGCTTCTTTGGTGATTCATGATGTTTGTGGATGTTTCTATATCATTCTCTATCTGTGTTGCACGTCTGCATTGATCGTTGTGCTCATGATTGGTGATTTTCTCTTGCGTGTTCATGTTTTTATGTTCATGGCCAACAGGGTAATTGTAGCGTGTTGTGGATCTTCGTGGAATAATTTTTGAAGGTGTTTCATGTTTGAGGATTTTGTTTTGGGTCTTCATTGTGTTGTGGCCGACATTGGTTGGTTCGCATTAAAAATTATTTATTGTTTTGGGCCGACAGTTTGCATATGTTTTATTATTTTGTTTAAGCCGACATGTAGCGATGTAATCTCTTGTTGCAGATATATATAAGCGATTGTTTGTTCCATTTGAAGGCATGTGTGTAAGAGATGTGTGAATAATGTCCTAATCATTCAAAGGTAGAAGCAAAGTGTGAAAAAGAGTGAGTAGAGTGTGAAGAAGTGTTCATGTGCTTAACTGGAACTATAATTAGGCATTAGCAGATGCTATTTTCTCAGTTCAAAATCCTACGGATGTAATCTGAATGTTTCTATAAGATAGTGTGTCTTCCTTTGGGCAGTAATCCTTGTTGTAATTGAGCAGTGAGCTCTAGTTAGTGTGCCTGAATGCATTTATTCTTCTTTATAATTTTAATAGGGTATAATTTTGTGGACTAACCTCCACCGTGGTTTTTCCCCTAACAGGGTTTCCACGTAAAAATCTTGGTGTTATGTGTGTTTTTGATGTGTTGATGATTTATGCTTTCATGGTTATTAATCAAATCTGAGAATAAGGTTAATAAGTATAATAAGTTTGAATTTTTGTGACAACTGATTCACCCCCCCTCTCAGTTGTTTTCCTTTGTGTTGCCAACAGCTCCCATCTGCCAATTTTGTCACTTTTATCCCCTATCTGGCAGGCCCTGCACTACACCGTCCCATCATGTTATGTGTGTTTCTATGTATATTTTATGTATTTTTTTATGCATTTTTTGTATGTTACATGCCTATGGGAGGTGTGTTTTGTCAGGAGATTAGCTGCATCTAGAAAGATTTATGTTTATTTTTTACTATAAAATTTATAATTCGATGTCTTGCATCAACTATAATGTGGATAATTGAGATTATGTGTAGCTCACTTTTGCTCCTTACATGGTATTTGGACCATGAGTTTGTGATGTGATTTTATGCTAGAATAAATTGTAACATTTTATTTTGTTGGTATTAGTCCTTTGTTTACTGAGATTATAACAAAGTAATTATTGTGTTATGAGGTTGTATGAACTTGTCAATCTACCCTATAAGATTGTGCATCATGATATCCATATGGATAAATTGGTTCATAGGATTAATCCCCTATGCACTCATGGTTGTATTGTGTCCATACTATGTTTTAATAGACAAAGGTAGATTACCGTTAAATTTCTATGGTGACTTAAATATGGAAAGGTACCCCTATCACGCAAGTAGGTATTCTCTGAAGCTAAGGAATCCTAGTTAAATTATTATGCCTATTATTATTATTGAATTATTAATCATTATTAATCATTATTATTGTCAATGGTAATTGAGTACTAGCTATTGTTGTAATGTTCTTGATGGTAGTGAGTCCACGGTCAATCTTTAGGAGGATAAGGTGGAATTATCTTTATATTTTAATAATATTTTTTATGGTGAAGTTTTTATATTTCATATAAGATATAGTGTTGAGGTGTCTAAGAAGTTATGGTTGTGTCTAAAAATAATTGGAAAGAATGAGAATTCTCTCAACCTTATAGTTGATAAATCTCTATATATAATTGGATGCAATTAATGCAAAGAGTACCTTTCTCATAGAAATGCTCGTGGTTGACTCTTTATAAGACCTCAAATTTTATTCATTGCTCTGCATAGAATGATATGATGCTTATCATTGTATGATGAATATTAATTAGTACTTCATGTATAAGAGGTATACATAGGTAACATTTATTTGTAATGTTGACATGTGATTATTGTCTTCTCTATTATTTAACTACCACAAAGGAAAATGTGTAACCATATGTAATATCATATTGATTGGAGGTATCAATGGCTAAGGATACTTGTGGTGTTCATGTGGCCTTCTTATGTATATTTAGATCAATTGTCTCAGGTCTTAAACAATTTGGATGTTATCTTTATCAATAATCTTGTCAAGTTGTAATCAGTTTTGGTTATCATCTTATAAATTAGTTATTGTCTTGATAGGCTTGGTTATTGTTGATGCCAAAAATTGGCAAGGTAATAGCCCTTTGTGAGAAACTCAGTTTATGGGGGACCTATTGCACTAAATTGAGTAACCTCCAGATTTTTAAAGAAACCGACTTCTTCTATAATTGGTTTTTGGAATGGGAAAAAGAAGCAGATATAAAAGTAAAAGATCTAACTAAGATGATGTGCTAGAATTTAGATAAAAGGCACGATAAATCTATCTTTTGGATATGATCTAAGGGCCTGTTCAACAATTTACTATGTCCTAGAATAAAAAAATTTAGAGATAGAAGCATGAACAACGCATTTAACGACAAAATAATTTTCACACCCATTCACTGAAAAGAGGAGTCAAAAGACATGATCTAAACCAGCAAACTTGCATTCAAATTTTAGAAGTTCTGCAAATTAACCATTCAAACAATAATGGCATAGTATAAAGTTAATCAAATAGCTTAAGAAAAATAGAAAGGCCGAACAATGGCACAGTCTGTGAGTCTCTTTGCAATAATCTAATAACAATAAAAGGCTTGGTGTCTCTAGAATTTTGCAATTCTCGAACTCTTGGAGCTCATGGAATTTTTAAACTTGAACCTCCAACCCTTCTTCAGAAGCAAAGAGGAGTGTATATAGTGAGCATTACCACTGCTTGGTGAGTAGTAATTGAAAATATTTGGAATCCTAAGCAATGATGTAGCAACAATGATTCCCCTCGGTCGTTGCAACAGAAAAATATTTGGGCCATAGCATTTGGTTGCTCCCCATCTAGGTGCATCTCCTGCGAATGATGGCAGTGGTCCTGACAAAGTCCCGAGCAGAAAAGTGTCGCCACCCAGCTAGGTAGTTAGAACATGCGGCAGCACATCAGAGCCCATAGCTTGCTCCATCCTTCGTGTTGAAGAAGCATCTGCAAGGAGACAGCTGGTAGCATGGCACAACTCATGGTTCATTCTCCCATCCCTTCGTTGAAAGCTTGTGTTGGGATAAAACGTAGCAACAATGTTTACTATAGACACCGCTTGTGAGGCCTACCAAATTTTTACGCGAATAGGAGCTACGTGGCATGTGGGTGGGGCCCAACGAGGAAGTGAAGGGAAGCAGTTAAAAATAGCCTATGGTGAAGACACGTGGGAGCATAGCGGGAGCCGGTAGAAGAGAAAAGGAGAGAATTCCTTTGGACAGTACTAAGTAGAAACATGGCAGAGGTGGGAAATCATTTATAATAAAGGACTGATGATGTTCATTTGAGGCATGGGCCGGTACTTAGCAAAAAACAAAACCCGAAGGGAGCTTGATGAATTTTATATTCATAGCTTTTGGCGACTACCAGGGGTGTTTCTCTTGAGGAACGAGGAACCCAAAATTTTCTCTGGTTCACAAACCAAAGCGCATCCATTAGGTGACAGAATCAGATTTTAGAAAGGGCTGCCTATAAGGGTGGCCAGTCATCTTCTAATGGTCTTGATACATTGCGCAGATTTTCCTGCGCTCCACCTAGGTCAAGCATTTCCTTATAAGGAAGCACCTTAGATAAACCGACCCCTTACTTGCAATGGAAAAGTAGTTGCACAACCAAATAGATGACTCCTTCAATGTCTGCTATGGTAGGAGGTTGGCTGAAACTCTGGAAATCGGTTGGGTCCTACTCCTTTTCTTCAATATTTGTTGCAATTTGCTGAGTTGTGGTGATCGACCCATCTTCGAGAAATGGGGACAGCAGGCCCATCTCAGTTAACCAAGAGAAATTTTCCTGCATGCCATCCATAGTCTTTATCAAAGTAGTTGTGCAGGCATTAGTACATAGGATGACCGAGTGGCAATGGATGAATTTTTTTGTCGTCTGGGCAGCAACATTATGATCCTCGATCTCTGCATTTTCTAAGTTCTCATTAGAGACCATGTATAGCTTTCTTAGCAAAATCTTTTCCTTAGGGACCCTTTTTGTGATGAACCGTTGGAAATGTTTGATTGTTCTATGAACCTCCTTACTAAAATTTGTTGCTTTCGAGATAAACCAGAGTGTTGACTGTAGTGTTAGGCAGAAGGCCTTAACCTTTTCCCAATAGGAAATATATAACTATTGAGATACTGGGATGAGGTCCGGCTGCACTGCAGGGGCCTAGGGAGTGCTTTTTAGAAGTAAAATCTTTGCATCCTTCGAGCTGACATCCTCTGTTAATTATGTAATTCTCTTTTTTGTAGATGCAAGCTACTCCCCAATGTTACCTAGCTCCTTAAACCAGTTCTCCTCGACCTGGGCATGATTTATCAATTTTGTGTTAAGAGAATACTTTGCCTCTTGGAGCTCTTTTTCTAATTGGGCCTTTTGGCCCTCCATGTCCACCTTATTCTTTTCTAATTTATGCTCATATTGAGCACACTGAGATGATAGCTCGTCATCTTTTTGTTGCAGATTATGCTCCGCTAGGGCCAATTGGCTTTGATATTCCTGGTTCTTTGTTCACAGCTCACTAATCAAGATGGGACCAACAGATTGGGACTTCTTGAGTTCCTCTTGGAGTTTGTTTCATTCCAACTCTTCTGCTCGCGCTTTCTCTAATAAGTGCGCAACTTCTGCTTCCAGTGATTTATCCCTTGTCTCCAAGAAACTGACCCTTTCCTTCACAAGCTTCAGCTGCTCCTTTTTCTTTAGCTAAAGACTAGAGCAAAGGAAGTCAGTTGTCACCACCCGCTGCCTTTCCTCCATGAGTTCTACCTTGTCCTACGATCGGGCTGCTCTCAAATCGAGTCCCACAACATACATGTTGTAATCATCCAGCAGTATCTCCCCTTGTGGTTTGGTGGTGTTCAGGTACATGGTGGAAAAATTCAGCGTTTGATACGCCTCATTGTACATAGTATATACCTTCGGCTCCACCTCCTTTTTGTCATCCTTATCCTTTTTCTTTTGCATTTTGAGAGCCCGCACTTATTTTGAGGCTTCTCCTTGGGCTATGAATTGGGATGCTGACTGAACTAGCCTGCTTGCAAAGGGTGCACCGAGAGGTACAATAAAAGGGAATGTAAGTGTGGCAGGCCCCTATGTTTTTCTCTTCTGGAGAGTAATAGTATTCGGGGAGAAATAAGGGACCTGCCAAAGTTCAGTTTTTGCACCAGCGGAAGGGCTCATTAGTTGTTGTGGTGATGGGGTAGTCATTGGAGAGTCCACTTGCTGGGCATAGTAGGTCAAACCTGAGGTAGTAGAAGCAATAGGGGTGTCAATGGCGGCTGAGCCTATAGAAAGAGAGGCGAGGAGAGATTGGGCAATGACAACAAGCATTAGGGTTCGCAGAGGTGTTAAGATAAGTGGCTCTATATGAGTGAATTGGGAGAAACCTCCCACAAACATTGTGGTAGAGACAGAGAAGGTAGGGCCGACACTTGCAGTGAGGGGTGCCACGGAGATAGCAGAGGATACTAAAGATTGAGAAGTAAGAAAAGGAGTGAACATTACCTATTGACTGGATGGTGGTGGTGCTTCACTCATTGTTGGATCCTCACTTACTTTGAACTCCTGGCTTGTTGTGAGCACTTGGCTTGCGGCGAGTTCTTGTGAACCTTCTCCCATAATAGCTTTTGTGAGTTGCCATTTAGGGGGTGGGGAGTCTCCAATCTCTACAGTCTCTAGTTGTTGTTGTTGGGACCCTCTTGTTGCTTTTGAGGCCCAAGTGAGCATTCACGAGGCTCTTGATATATTCAGTCACACATTTTAAGTGACATAGGTAGACTACCCTATGGACTTTTTCCTTTGCTGAGCGAAGGACACTGATGTCTCAACTTCCTACTCCGCCTGTTCTTATTCTTCATCGTAGTCATTTCCTCTACTAGAGCTTGAGTCAGAAGCAAGATGCTCATCATCCCACAGCTTATCAAACTATTCATCATTCTTTACGCTATTATAAGGGGCATCAAGTTGTTTTGTCTCTTGGCAATACACCCAGAAGGCTCTAATCCTTTCCACACTCCATTTTTCTTCTTTTCTTAACTTATTGAATAGGTTGGTTCCCATTTTTCAATTCTCCTTATAATCCCCTGCAATGAAATAGAACTTATTCCATGGTGGTCTGGTATCTTCTATAGGAATGTGGATCAGGTCAACCAATAATTCATCTTCATCCTCCAGCGGGCTGCGCCTCTTTTCCCAATAAGGTCGTAATTGTGAGTTACTCTGATATGCTCATATGGTAGATCATTGAAAGGGTTATAATTCCATTTGTCACAAATCATTACTAACCCTAGATGAGCCAACTTATCTTGCAATAGTTGCGTGTGCACCACCTTTTTCTTTTTCCTGACCATTGTCTTGAAGCTTATTGGACAGATGAACAACCCCTTCCTCTTGGCCTTCCCTCCACAGAAGGTAGCATCAATAATGCATGCATGTCAGAACAATTCAAAGGCTAGCACTCGATTTGTAATGCACGTCGGAAGGTGGAATGGTTCTGGTGAAGCCTCGCATACAGATGAATGTGAAATCTTCTCCAAAAAACTAGTCACATCTAGGAATGAAGTTCTACATATACTCAGTCTTCATCGTAGTGAGTCGGTTAATACCATCATCTCCTTGCAAATCTTGAAAAATCGGAGTCAAGAAATAATCTGAAAATGCATAATTGTCAAAAGTGGAAGAGAGGAGAGGAGTCCAGACATAAACTAGCTTCCTTCTGTTCCTTTCATCAAAAATAGACAATTTTACACACTTATCAAAGAAATCAGGGTTCTGATGCAAAAACATATCGGAAAGATAGGAAGGAAACCTAAACTTCCTTTCAACTTGGTAATTCTTAATTTTCCCTATCATTTCCTTTGTGAGGTATTCTGCAAAATCATACTAGAAGAAAGATTGTTTTCGGCGAAACTGGAAACCTGAGCCCAACTGAAAAGTGTGCACCTCCTTGTCGGTGTCTAGAATGCAAACAAATGCCAACATTGAAAATGCCTCCTGCAAGTCTACGTCGAAAGCACCATGTTGCGCCAGGATCCTTGGCGGCTTTCGCTGGTCTGCCTCAATCATTTTGGTTTCTTTGTTATAAAAATCCAAAGCCTTATCCCTTGTATTCCATATATTTTCCCCCTTTGTAGGAGTGAATGTTTCTATTTTCATCTTTCTGGAGGTATGATTGGGAATACACAACATATTCCAGATAGATCCTAGGCTGATATTAACCATCAGAGTCTGACCCTTGATATTGTTGGTACTTGGGTTGAAATGTTCAATGGGCGCATCAACTAATTCCAAGAAATATTGCACAGATGGGACCATATATTGTGGAAGCTCGTTGAACCATATCTTCTTTGTCGTTGACATTATCTTTTTGGATACCTTCATTCTTTCACAAGCCCCTTCCCTCAAATATTTAGTGTTCTTTGCAAGACTGGAATCATGAATATTATCCTAGTCCTCCTGGATTAGGTTCTAGTTTCTATAGCTTTTGGGCTTCTTCAACTCCTGTGTGTTTCCCCACTTTGGCTTGTCTGGAATACCAGGCGTAGCATGATAAATGTTTTCGAAGACATTAACGGTTGGTGCTTCTCGCATAGCTTTAAATAAGCTTCTTGTTGCATCTCCCTGTACTTCTTGGCTTGAACTTTCTGCCATTTTTTATTTGCGGGAAGCTTTTGCCTAGCTTGAACCTCTCTATAATTTTAGCTCAACTTTGGTTGTGCACTAGAAATTGCTTTCACTCTTAGTAGCATATTTGAAAAAACCTTTTAAGTGCTTAAACATTTCACATGCAATACTTAGTTATTTTTTCTCAAGATGGTAGATGGGAATTACCTTTTTACATTTAATTCAGCATGTACCGCCAACCTTTTGGCTTGTGCAAAATGAATCACTTGCAATTTTGAAATGACAAGAATTCATAATTACAATTAGCAATCGTATTATACAGCACAATTTTCTTGGAACTTGATCCAATGCTTTGCTAGTAGCTTAAGCATTCGTATGCGTTGGAAATTAATATCCCAAAAGGAATGATTAAGCCGAAGATGCGATCAGTGCTTGAAAAGATATGAGCTCTACCTTGGAGTTCACAAAACACCTGGAGAACGACACCTTAGTATTCGGCCATGCATAACACCGCTGATTGTTTCCACCAACTTAGGCTAATTAATTATCCCTTATTAGTTTTGCACGCAACAAGCGGTACTCAACAGATGCAACTAGGTGGGAAATTCGAGCAAGCTCTAGCGCAGCTTTCAAGTTGGTACCTGATTATCCTCACATTTATGGTAAGAAAATTACCATGCATTTCCTCGCTTTTTCTATAAATAGGTACCTAAGTAGTAGCGAAATCACACTTAGTTATTTGAGCAAAGTTGGTAATAGATAATTGGTTTAGCAGTTTAGCATTAGCAGCTGCATAGTGTTTTCATAGGCTAGAGCTAGGCAGTTTGTAGAAGTAGTTTTAAGGTAGTTGCAGAGCGTTTTCCAACATGAATACCCCAATTAGGATAGTTTTTCATAAGTCTCAGATGGCTTTTTTAGGCAAGATTTCAACTAGGCACTTGAAAAGGATGACAAAGAATAAGCACTCACTGGCTATCATAGCCATGGAATGGGTTTTGGGATGGGATTGCCTCGAATACCAGGATAAGTATTGAGTTAACATTGATGTGTGCTCATACTTTGTTGCCTCCATTCTTGATATTGGAGTCCACGAGCCACTGATTCTACGTCTGGTCAAGGAAATTTTTCCCAAGAAGTACCTGAACAGCCTCGGGCAGGTTGTGGCAAACACTGCATATGGTGGAGGCATTCTAACCGTAAGCGACCTTAGGAGGTTCATCGAAGAGGATGCAGTCTTATCATGGCTGCCATTCTTGAGTGGCTTTTGCCTCCAGTCACAAGCTCAGCACCACCAAAGGGTCACTCGTGCCTATCACTTCCTTTTCTACATCTACAATGTGGTGTCATTCTATGACATTGACTGGTACATGGACTTCAGGAACCTGGTGTTTCCTCCACCACTAGCCATTGCTCCCATGAATGATGTTGTTGTTGCTGGTGATGCCCCTATTGATGAAGACATTGTGGACGCTACTATTGATGTGTCCATTGTTGCTGCCCACGCTGTAGAATGAGGACCTCCATGTTTTTCTTTTTTCTTTTTAAAAAAACAAAACTCATATCAATCAATTCTTTTTTTCTATACATGCTTGAAAAAGGATTTTCCATAGAATATATGAAGTTAGCAGAATATAGCGATATACTTTAGAAGCGTGGCCATTGAGCCATTTTGACAATGTAAATATTAAAGTATATATAATGAAAATATAACTTTATATAATCATCTTGCTATTTGCTTCTGGATTCTGCAATATGGGTCATCTTTTTCTTTCTTAGCATATATGTATCAATTCAATTCTGCATGTGGGTGTTTGATTTTTTCTGTTCTTTTGAGCTACAAGTTTATTCTTCTTTCTCTCTACAATAATGGGCTACTTTGTTTCCATCGCCTCGAACCATAGAATGAATAAAAAGACAGGCCAACAAAAACAAAAGGGAAAGAAGAAAAAGAAGGAAAAAGCACTATAAACATATTTATATCGGTAGGATATGCAAGCTTAATTAAATAATTTAAGGTGAATTTCGTTGACCAGAATTCCCAGCGCTTCTTTTTCCATGGTTTCTAACTCAAATGCATTATATTCCTTGTATTGAATTATTCTGAATGGGTCTTCCCAAAGGCTATCAAAATTCACGTGTTGACCTGGCTTCATAGCCCTTTCATTAAAATTTAGCACTAAGTCTCCGCACTTTAGACCTTGGTCGGACGCTTTCTTGTCAAACCACCGTTTAACCACCTGCTAGCGGTTAGTCATGGCTATTAGGGACTTTTCCCTTTTCTCTTGTACTTCTAGCAACTCAGCTAGTTTCACCTCCATTGCGTCATTTTGTTCCACCTCGAGAGATTTTAATAATTGCAACACTGGAATCTCCATGGAGATAGGCAATAGCGCCTCTTTTTCATATACTAGCTCATACGATGAAATATTGAGGAGTTGCTTAGGACTTATGCGGTTTGCCTAGAGCGTTGCTTGAAGGTTTTTATGTCATTCCCTTTGGTATTCCAACCCAATCCTTTTGAGGAATTAGACCCGATTCTTGTTCGTCGACTCGGATAAGTCGTTCCCCTATGGGTAGTAGTTTAATGATGTTTTAAGGAATATTCCATGCGTAAGTGAAAATTGACATACCTTAGAGCCCAGGAAAGCTTTAGCATTGTTGAAGATGATGGTTTTGGGTGGGCCGAATCTCGTCACCAATTCCTCGAGGAAGTCCACTATTTCTGCCTTTGTTGCATTCTTCAGTGGTATTGCTTTGATCCACCTAGTGAAGTAGTCAGTGGCCATCAAGATCCATTTATGTCTTGCACTGGAGGTTGGGTTGATCATTCCGATGAAGTCCAAGCCCCATTGCACAAATGGCTCATCAACCACTATCGGATTGAGAGGCATTGCACAATTCTTTCTTCTTCCTGCAAAGAATTGGCATTCCTTGCAATCTTTTACCAAGGAGTAGGAATCATTGATTAGCGTTGGCCAGAAGTACCCTTTGCACATGATTTTGATGGTGGTGGTCTTTGTGGAGAAGTGTCCACCCCTGGAACTATTGTGATAAGTGTCAAGGATCCTTTTTGCTTGTTCCGTAGTGATACACCGCAATAGAATTTCGTTAAAATTCCTTTTGAACAAGATCCCTTCAATGAGCATGTATCCACTATTTTGCAGTTGGTAGAATCTCCTCTTCTAGGAAGGAAGACTCAGTGGATATTTTCCTATGTGCATAAATCTCACTTTGTCCGCCAGCCAACAACCTTCGAACTCTGACTCATTCGTTAGGACTAGTTTCGGCTGCTCTTCTTTGGTGGCCATTTCTTCATCGTGCACAAGATATTCACACAGTCCTCTTCCCCGAACAGTCTTTGTAGGCTTGATCTCAATGTCATATTCGAGGATCTTGGTGATCCAATTGGCTCTTTTCTTGGTGATTTCTCCTTCCATGATGTATTTGTGTACACTAGAATGAGCAACATAAACAATCACCTTAAATTGCAAGATATTAGGTGTCGAAACTTCTTGAGTCCCTTAACTATTGCAAATGCTTGCCTCTCTACAAAGTTGTAGTTTGTGTCATATTCCTTCAGGGTTCGGGAGTAAAATTCTATTAGATTTTCTCCCTTGCCCTCACCATCTTTCTGATTCAAGACAGTAGCAATGCTTGACTTTCTACTTAATACATACATTATGAAGTCCTTTGATAAGTCTAGGTTGACTAGCACAGGAGTGGAGGAAATAGCATCCCTGACTTTCTCAAAGGCTTCTCTAGCTTCTTTTGTCCATTTAAATGTTTGATCCTTTTTTAGCATCAACATGATTGGCCTAATTATTCTTGTGAAGTCAAAAATAAATTTGCTAACAAAATTTACCTTTCCCAAGAAGGACTAGACACCTTTCTTATTGACCAGAAGGGGAAACTCTTTGATTGATTTCACCCACTCGAGATCAATTGAAATTCCTTCTTTGGAACTACGTGTCCCAATAGCTTGCCTTGCAATACTCCAAAGACACATTTTTTTGGGTTCAGGGATGTCCTAAACTCTTGGTATTTCTTGAACACCATCTCAAGGTGATCAAAATGATCATCCTTGGACTTGGAGAACACTGTCAAATCATCCAAATAGATTAGGATAATCTTGTTAATTAGTTCACTAAAAGCGATATCCATTGCCTGCTGGAAGGTGGCTCCTACATTTGAGAGGTTGAATGACATCTTAGCGTATGTGAACGTTCCCCACTTAGTAGTGAGTGTTGTCTTATGTTGATCTGCCTCTTTGACTCGAATCTGATTGTAACCGGAGAAGCCATCCAACAGGGAAAACATCTTCGATCCTGCCACCATTTGCAGGATGGACTCCATTGAAGGTAGTAGGTAATGATCCTTCAAGGATGCTTTGTTTAGGTCCCGAAAGTCTACACATAGATGGATATCTCCATTCTTCTTTCAGACCAGGACCAGATTGGATACCCACGTGTTATGCTTGATTGAGAACTCAATCCACGACTGGATTAGCTTTGTTAATTCTTGTGCCATTAGCACTTCAATCTTAGGATTCATTGGCCTCTATTTTTGGCAGACCATTTTTGTACCTTCCGCCAACTCTATAGTATGCTAGATGATATTAGGATCATATCCCCTGAGGTCATCATATGACTAGACCACCACTCCATATTTTTTGCAAAAGTTGATGATCCTTTCTTTATCATGATGTGGGACATCCTTCCTGACTTTGAGCCTCCTCTCATCTTCGACCTGAAGATCCGCATAGTCACCTTTGTCTACTACAAGCTTCCTCTTGTCATTTCTCACATCATCACAATCGAAAATATTTTCGAGAGTGACCAATCCCTTTGGAAACTTGTTGGATTTCAGCTGAATGATTTTCCCTTCATAAGTTTCAGTGATCTTCAGGTGGAGCTGGTCGGAAAATTCTCCCGACTGCTAGATGAATGAGGCAATGTGTTCATCACTGTCAAACACTTGCTAGCTTTGGTCATTGTCTGGAATGGTTGCTCAGACTATCACTCGTACAGATTGTTTGTTGTGAATGAGGTCGGAGGCAGGATCAAACTGGGATCTGATTGCTACCATGTGATTCACATCTTTATTTTGTTCTTTGGGCACCATTTGAATTTTGAAGGCTTCAAATCTCTCGATTAGGTCCCAAACTCAGTGTTTATAAGATTGCATGCAAACATACTTGGCCACAGAAATTCAACAGACTTGATTGACTACTAGTTCAAAATCTCTAAGCATAATTAATTGCTTAATGCCCATCTGTTCCGCAAGGCTGAGACCTTGCACTAATCCTTCGTATTCAGCTTCATTGTTCAAGTAAGCAAACTAGAAGCAGAAGGACCTCAAGGTCTTCTCATTTTGTGGGGATATTAAGCATATCCCAGCTCTTGCACCAACCTTGCATCTTGCTATGTCGAAGTGCAACATCCATAGCTCTAAGACTTGACCACTCTCGGGTTCTTTGACGACCCTCGGGAGCACTTGATCTTCATCATAGATGACGTAGGTGCCCAACCCAATAGCATGGTAGTTGTTGAAAGGATCAGTATCCATATGTTTTCTCAAGAGAACATCTTCTTGATCAATCCGATCTCCAGTCACTTTTTCATCTTCTAGTAGCTCAATGCAATACATTTCTTGCTTGGTGATAGAAGTATGAGCAGTCTCAAAGTTGATCATGGCTTCATCGACCACATGTTTCGAATGTAGAGCTTCATATTCTATCTTCAATTTCGCACCATGCTTGGTCCTGAGGATCATGTACAATCAATCCAGGGATAGGTATCCGCCTACCTTTGAAGTGAATTCTCGGGATAGAAAGAGGCCTGGGGGGAACATCTATGATCACCGTATCTTGTGACATTGTGATGCTAGGGCAGGCAAATAGAGTCAAGGGAAAGTCCTTGATGAGACTGACAGCTTTGAATTTGTTTCCATTAAGTTGCATCACTCCTCTTTTTAAAGGTTCATAACTGAGCCCTAAAGCTTCAGGTATCTATTTCGGCATAACTGTAGTGTTAGCATCGGAGTCAATCATGGCATTGTGTAATAACATCTCTCCCATAATAAGCGTTAGGAAGAAGGGATTGGGTTTTGGCTTATCTCTTACCTCAATGGGAGCTTTCGTTGTGCTATTTATGAGAACTTTGGTAGGAGGTGATTGATCAACAATCTTTCTTTTGAGAAATTACCCCATTGGCGTTGCACTTGCGTCCTCCTGGAGAGCCTTCTGTAGTAATGTCTTTTGCAAAGAAATAGCTAATATATCCCAAAGGGATACATTAGCAGATATTTTTTCAATTGTTCCACCACATTGAAGGGTGGCAAATTTAGAGATTTATGCTCTTTAGCTTTTGTTATAAAAATTTCCTTTCACGGCGGACATTGTGGCACCACTATGAAGGTACTAGGCGTTTGGTCGGGAGCACTTTTAGGTTGCGGAATGACTAGTTGTGGGATGACTGGTTCACTCGTGAATCTCCTCTTCGAGCGGGTGTTGTAATCAAACTGTACTTGCAGTGTTTTAGATGTGGATGCTTCATTGGAAAACACCACTTCTTCTTCTTCCATCCATGAGAAGAGTGTGTGATCGGGAGCGATGTTTGCTTCTTACTCTAGTGACATCCCCTGCATTTGTGTGGTGATCACTTCATTGTCCATTTGCGAAGAGGTGTACACATAACTTTTGGGATCTAACGTTGTGCCTTGGTTGCGCTGCTCCACCACCTTTTGTTGTAGGTTGTCGCACAGAAAGTTTCGAGGCATGTGTGAATCACCGCAAGGGAAGCACCAGGGGTTGGTGTCATCAATTAAATTGTTTTTCCCCGTAGTTAGCTCTCTGCTTGAGCTTAGATTAGCGCTTTGTAGTGGAGTGGGTATTGGCACTATTTGATTTGTTGTTTGTGCTTGCAGATTTGTGCGAGTGCCTCCTTGGAACTGGTTTTGTTAGTAAGAAGACCTTATGCCCTAATAATTTTGATAGGCCAACTTCGGAGGCACGACCTGGTTGTGCTTGATAATAGTTATCTCATTTTCCATGGCCCGCAACATTTCCTTTACGTCACTCATATCCTCCTTTGAAGAGCTGGATGTAGACGTAACGTTTTACGGCACACTTAGATATGTGTACATAGATTAAGGAGGAGTCGACGTGATAGTAGAAGGCATCTCTTGATCAGGAACTAATATTTTGGGAAATATAGGAATGATGGGCCGAGATGGCAACTTCCTGATGTCTATCAAATTGTTCTCCCCCTTAACAGTGACGTTGTAGGCGCCCGGTAGTGTGGTCCTACCCAAAGACTAGATCATCATTGAAATGTCAGGGTTGATAGATTTCAAGTAGAACATAAATGTCAGATCAGGTGGTGGGATATCAACTTGAATTCTCTGCTAGCTTGTATGGAACCGGGCATTAAAGTCAGCCATGGCTTCGTGCAGAGCCCACTTTATGACCGACAACTGATAATATAGCGAGGACCGGTCTTCGTCATTCAAAAATCTTTGATAGAAAGGATCTCTGAGCTCATCCTAGGTACTGATAGTGTTTGGTTGTAGCATCTGGTACCAATCTAGTGCATTTCCTCTAAAAGAGGCAACGAGCAACCTTAGTGCTATATTTTGGTCTTTAACAACGTGTACCAAACATACGTCCACAACATCTTGTAGATGTTCGCCTGGTGTTTTTGAGCCATCTCCGGTGAATTTAGGTATAGATTTTAGGGTGGAGACCAGTATAGCGGCCCAAACGGCAAGTGCTATTGGTGCTACAAGAGGACTTTTGGCGTCCCATGCCACATAATTTCTATTAGGAGCAAGCAACATAGCTAGCAGAAAGGGCAGAGGAAGCAGAACGTTCACTAATTGGTTCGTGGGTTGTACTGTCCCTAATGGTGATACTAATAGACTAGGATTATTCATTGTTTGGGACCTAGTTATAGGCCGATGGCTCATACACCCTCCTAAAAATTAGGTTCATTTGAGCTCTATCCCACCGGGCGTGCCAGGAAAAAGAAAAACTATTGATGCCAAAAATTGGCAAGGTAATAGCACTTTGTGGGAAACTTAGTTTATGGGGGACCTATTGCGCTAAACTGAGTAACCTCCAAATTTTTAAAGAAGTCGACTTCTTCTATAATTGGTTTTTGGAATGGGAAAAAGAAGCAGATATAAAAGTAAAAGATCTAACTAAGGAAATTCGCCAAAATTTAGATAAAAGGCATGATAAATCTATCTTTTAGATATGATCTAAGGGCCCGTTCATCAATTTACTATGTCCTACAATGATAACAATTAGAGATTGAAGCATGAACAACGCATTTAATGACAAAATAATTTTCACACCCATTCACTAAAAAGAGGAGTCAAAATACATGATCTAAACCAGCAAACTTGCATTCAAATTATAGAAGTTTTGCAAATGAACCATTTAAACAATAATGGCACAGTATAATGTTAATCAAATAGCTTAAGAAAAATAGAAATTTCAAACAATGGCACAGTCTATGAGTCTCTCTGCAATAATCTAATAACAATAAAGGGCCTGGTGTCTCTAGAATTCTGCAATTCTCAAACTCTCAGAACTCGTAGAATTTTTAACCTGGAACCTCTAACCCTTCTTTAGAAGCAAAGAGCAGTATATATAGTGAGCATTCCCACTGCCTGGCGAGCAGTAACTGAAAATATTTGGAATCCTGAGCAATGATGTATCAACAATGATTCCCCTTGGCCGTTGCAACAGAAAAATATTCTGGCCATAATATTTGGTTGCTCCCCATCCAGGTGCATCTCCTGCGAATGATGGTAGTGGTCCCGACAAAGTCCTGAGCAGAAAAGTGTCGCCACCCAACTAGGCAATTAGAACACGCGGCAACACATTGGATCCCATAGCTTTCTCCATCCTTCGTGTTAAAGAAGCATTCTCAAGGAGACAGCTGGAAAAATGGAATAGCTTGTGGTTCATTCTCCCATCCCTTCATTGAAAGCTTGTGTTGGGATGACACGTAGCAACAATGTTTACTATAAATGCCGCTTGTGGGGCCTGCCAAATCCTTACACAAATGGGAGCTACGTGGCACGCGGGCAGGGCCCGACGAGGAAGTGAAGGGAAGTAGTTAAAAATAGCCCACGATGAAGACACGTGGGAGCATAGCGGGAGCCGGTAGAAGAGCAAAGGAGAGAATTCTTTCGAAGAGCGCTGAGCGGACACGTGGCGGAGGCAAACGGTCATTTATCAAAAAAGGTCGATGATGTTCATTTGATGCATGGGCCGGTACTTAGCAAAAAATAAATTTCGAAGGGATCTTGATGAACTTTATATTCACAGTTATTATTTGCATAATTATCAAGCTATATCCATTAGCATTGCATGTTATAGTTATTATTGCCTCATGGTTATCAATTTGGTATTCATTTTTTTTATTAGTATCAATTTTTTTTAATTATTATTTCATAGTTCATGATTTGATGTTCATAGTTATTGATTTGATATTCCTTAGCATTACATAACAATAGTTATCAATGTGATATTCATTAGCATGGATCTAAACTTTGATTTTCAATGTGCATTTTCTTGATTAGTTTGAGTAATCATTAGTGTTAATATAGCCCTTTGATGTTTTAGTTAGATTCTTCTACCAAATATTAATATTTTGTAAAGTATTAAGTTCATGATAGTAATTATTGTATTAAATAGTTCTCTAAAATTTATAACATTTTAATGCAATTTAGACAATAGTCATGGAAATATCAAGAGGAAAAGTTGGTTAATCATTGTTGATCACACTACTATAAAATGTGTGTAAGGTTAGAGGTCTGGTGTAGGTTTCAAGTCAATTTTAGTAGAGGACTCATTATATTGTTGTGCATCTATTTATTCATCCATAGTCCACATGTGAAGGACTTAAACTCATATCATTGTGTATTTACAATACTCTTGATTTCCTTTAAATAGTTAGAATATAGTACTTAATGAGAGGATCTAAAAATATATTTATTTCTATATTATGTAAATTAAATTGTAGCTAATAGTTAAATTTTATCGGTATACATCTCTCTTTTTTTACTAATAAATTGATGCCTATCCTAAAACCAAATAGTATGTGAATTTGCATTAATAGTTGTTATCTAGTGTTCAATGCATCTAAACTTTTTGAACCCTTGGGACTTGAGGAGAGGAAAAATTTAACCCTTGGATCTACATTATTTTTGTAGAAAGTCAAAGGTGTACTTAAGGGTAACGTATATGAAAGTAGAAGGTTAGTATTGTGTGTCATAAGCTAGTTACTCTTAGATAGGTATATGATATCTTAAGTGATTTTATGGGCATAACTTATCATTTGTCCACTATTCCATGTAGTATAAGAGTGGGTATGGGATACTCCTAATTGTAATGCTTAATGATAAAACATGGTAAATGGTAGATATGGTATGACTTCTTGGATTCTTTGTATTAGGAATAAAATAGTTTAGAATATATTTTATATATAGATAAATTTTAAATTAGGTTCCATTTATGCAAAACGATTTGCTAGATTATTACCTTTTAGTTGTTTCTTCAAGCTTTTCAATTGTGTTCTAGATAATGTCAACTAAGGTTAGTAATATTGTCTTCTATTCCTAGGTAAATTCTAATATGCTTTATATCAAACTAGTTGCACATAAATTAGTATGAATTCTCATAAATTTATTTTAGTAGATGGTAAATTTTCATAGTATTATAGAAAATTATATTGAATTTTAGTTGAATAGATTTAATTAGAAGCAATTACTTTTTTAATCATATATGTGTAGCTATCATGACTTCAATAAATCAATATTAAAGTAATTATTAAACTGGATGATTTTGTGTTGTATTGTTTAAAAAATAATTTATTAGGTATTGGGTATTATTCGTTTAATACACAAAACCAATAATCTTTTCAATAAGGAAAAACTAAAACTAATCAATCTGAGTGATTGGGGAAGCATCCTCATATCGAAAATCATGTCTTAGGTAAACATGATATCATTTCACATATGAGACTTTACATCAAACATCTTATTTTAAGGTACTTGTGAGTAGATCTTTAAATTTAGGATTATGTCTTTGTTTCACCTAAGTGGGTGGCAACAGAAAAAAAACTATCTAGGTAAATAAAACCCTAGAAAAGGTTGTGTTCCCACTTATATAGTTACATAAAATATACAATGGAAACAAGAACTACATATAATACACCTTGACCCATTTGGAGGCAGGTATGTAGGCAATCTAGTGAACAAATAAAGTTCCCAATACACAAGATTTTAGGTGTGAGGCCAAGGATTTTATTTTTTAAGAACAAAATTCTAACTTCACAAAAAATTTAAATAAATTATTTATTCAACTTAAAATATAAGTGAATCACTCAATTAAAATTAAAGTTAAACTTCTAAAGTAAATTTGAGATAAAATAAATTCATTGTATACTCAAAAGAAATCTTAAATGATTTTTCTTGACTCTCCAAGGCTTTCTAGACCGAATTCCAAAGTGTGACTCAAGCCATATATATATATATGAATTTATGTATACTCTAAAATGATGGTGACCTTAGTGTAATTTAAATAGGGAAGTGTAGTATTCAATGAATGAACCAATACTTGGATGGTCTCGATGAGTCTAATTCTTTGGCCAGATCATATACCTATCCTATATTGATATATGTATATCTATTTTGGATAGATTATTATCCTGAATTCATAGATGAATACTCGTCTCATATATGAATATGATTATCTCATATAGATGGATTTATATCCCATGTTTATGGATGCATATCTTGTATGGATAGATGCCTAAGTATGTAGATGAATAAATAATTAACAAATTTGATTGAAATTATTAGATAAAATCATTGTTAAATTTGGGGTAACAACTTGAGGGTTACATTTTTGTAATGATTACATCCCATATGTCTAGGAATCATGCTCATTAGTGCAATGCAACTCAACACACTTCTCAAATAACTGTATAATGTACATATAGGAATTATTTTTAAAGACCATACTTCTAGTCATTTCAATAATGACATGACAAAATGTCATGTTAAATGGAGCAACTAGTTATACAATTGTGCAAGGATGATCACTCTAGTTCTAACCCAGTATGTGACATCATCGTAATTAAATTTTCTTTAATGTTTGAAATCATTCATCAAATGCTTAGTTTCAATTGACATATTTATGGATTCAAGGACTAACATAAATAACTTTTGGGAATACAACCATTTGAAGGCCAAAATGTAACAATTATTACATGTCATTAATGAATGCCATACCATGATATTTTTCATGACTAGTTGATATAATTTTTAAGCTATCAACATATGTAAAATAAACTTACCTTATAATAGGTACAAGGTAAACTTATTTTTATCTAACAACAATTATGTATCAAAAGAATATGATTAGACAATAGTTAGTGGTAAGTATTTTTTGTTATTTTTTATGATCATGGTATGCAACATTCAAAGAAATAAAGGCATCCTATCATGGCTTGAAGATGTCTCAATTAAAATGGTATAAGAAGGTTTGGCTTGAGGGGGACTTTCTAAATATCATTAACAATCTGAAGAAGTCTTTTGTTCCTTCATGGAGTGTTGAATCCATTATCATGGATGCTATTGAAATTCTAAATTCCTTTGATGAGTGTTATATATCTCATATTTTTAGGGAAGGGAATGGCTTAGTTGATGTTTTTGCTAACCTTGGTGTTAGGGATTCTAGGGAGTGGGATGTGAATGACCCCCTCCCCATTAAGGCTATTGCTTGTTTAAATAATGAGTATCAAAATTTCTAACTTGGATGGTCGCCTCATTATGTTTTGGGCTCGCATGTCTATTATCATGTGGTAGCTAATTATTTGGAGTGATGGCGAGTTGGATCTTGATAGATTTGATGGTACCTTGTATGTTCTCCATATGGGGCAGCATTCTAGGATCATTATTTATCTCTACCATAATACCATTTCCACATGAATTGTGGGAATTTTTTGGCTCTCCTTCTCGAGGTTTCTCCTAATCACTTGCAAGGTTCTCAAGCTTCTAAGTTCTGCTAATTCAGGGGCCATGGGAGTTGGCAAAAATCAAGCGGAGCCTTTCTCCTACGATATTGTTAAGAAAAAGGAGGAGGTGCGGCGTATACTGGAGAAAGTGGGCTTACACCTTATCTAGAGAGGCTGCATGGTAACAACCTACAGGCTATGGCCTTATTTTCCAAAGGTTGGAATAACAGGGTTTTGAAACTAGGTGGCACAAAATTTGATGTTAATGAGGATTTCATTGCAAAAATCATTGGTCTCTTTATAGAAGGAAAGAAGGTTTACAGAGATAAGAAAGAATCTAAGGTGGCTATGTAGATTTTCTTCAAAGAGACTAAAGAACAAGAGTTGAAGTAGGTCAAGAGTGGAGGGTACCAGTGCAGTTCACTCAAAGCTCTTTGGGGGGATGTTGTAGAGGAACTGATGAGGTACATTACTCTTGAAGGTCATTTTTCTAAGGTAAATGCATATCATTTTTTTCTTTTGAATCATTTTCACCATAAGAAGAACATTTCCTTTCCATTTTATCTCTTGACTTCTATGGAGTATGGTTTAAAGGATCACAAAAGGAACCCTAAGAATCTGGTGTTGCATGTGGGTCTCATTCTGTTAATTTTAGATTATGCTAAAGCTTTTGAATTCTTTAAGATGCCTATTATCACTCCTTAGGGTAATCAATAGAATTCATGATGTAGGAGCATCCCAAGTTTCAATAAATTTTGTATCAACCAAAAATATTTTCATTCATGTTTTCTTGCATTTCAGTAGTTAACTGTCAGGACCCAATCTCAGTATTCCATACCGCATTATATCACATTGTAACATTAGAGCTTGTAGAGCAAGATATATGATCTTCATTGCAACATCTAAATCATATCTAGAATTCAAGTGTTTTGGAGATCCCAGTACGAAGATATTGCTAACAAAATATCAACTATATTTGGATAGAGAGTATTCATAGACCAGTCTTGGCTTTTCAAGTGTGTGGACCTATTCCGTGACTTGTGGAGCTTAGGAAACCATTTCATAAGTATGAAAATTCATTGAGGATCCTTTTTTCTAATTCACATCATTTTTTTCCAAGGATCAAAGGAGAATCATATGTTTTGGCTGACCTTCACACGTTTTATCAACTTTGGGGTTTGAGACCTCTTGAGGTCGGTGTAGACCTTTTTCGGAGCTGGGAATTGATATATATAAGCATTGTGTAGTTGCATTAGTAGTAGTGATAGTGATAGAGAGTATTTTGATCTGCATTGTATTTTTGGGCTTAGCATCATATCATTCTATAATCTATAAGTTGGAAGGCAGGGCATGTTGACTGTGAATAATTGATCATTATCTATATATCCATGTGGGATTGTTATTCCAATTCTTTAAGTTTCCATTATGTTTAATCTTGCTACAAGGTTGGACAATCCTATTCCTAGACCCTCCATCCTTGACTACACCAAGTGGTATTAGAGCAAGTTTACAAAACTTGGGAGAGAAGAGCAAAGTTAAGCAAAGCATTTTGTAAGATCTTTGTGTGGACAGATCATTGATTATGAGGTAGCTGCAATCCTATAGCCAGATCACCAATTTGAGGCAGTTGCACCAAATCCTAGGAAGAGATGTCACTGAGGAGAGTTCATACTACTATTAATGTTGTTGGAAGGATGGATGAGATGATGGAAATGATGCAAAGAATGAAAGTGAGATTGGATGTTGTTGAAGAAGACAAAAGAAAATGCTTAAACCCTAGACCTAATGATGAAAGTGATGATGATGAAGTTCAAACTATAGAACTAATGGAAGAAACTTAGAAAGAGGAAGAATCATATCAGATGAAGATGTTGAAGGCTATTTTTAAAATAGGAAAGAGACCTAGAATGGAGATTTTGAACTATATCGATAACCTAAACCCTGAAGAGTTGATTGATTGGATAAATGGCATTGAAGAATACATTGAATATGAAGAAATTGAAGATCCAAAAAGAGTGAGATTTGAAAAGACTAAACTAAAAGGACATGCTTCAATATGGTGGAAGGAAGTTCAATTGGATAGAAACATAAAAGGTAAAGAAAATATTGTGAAATGGGATAGAATGGTGACAAAATTGAAGAACCGGTTTATACCTATGGACTATGAGTTGGAGCTACTGAAGAGATTACAAAACCTGAGACAAAAGGAAAAGACTGTGAAAGAATACACTGTGGAATTTCATAAGATCATCATTAGGGCTAGACAATAGTGAAGCAAGCGAGGAGAAAGTGGAAAGATATATCAATGGGTTGAGGATGAACATTCAAGAAGAGTTGAGTCTCATAAGAATGAATTTGGTAGAGGAAGCGTATCAGTTTGCATTAAAGGTGGAGGACAAGCTAAACAAAAGACATGAACAAAGGTAGAGAGGAAGAGGAGGTAGCTTTCAGAAAGGAAGGTCACATTATGGAGTAGAAAAACCATATGCGGAGAAAAACAAGGAAAAAGATTCATACCACAAGGAGGAGATGGCTTCCAATTCATACCTTAAAGGGAGAGATGACAAAAATTATTACCGCCACAATAGAGGAGGTTACAATTCTTACCACAATGATGGATACTGGAGAGATGAGAAAGGATATGACAAGAGAACTTTCAGAGGAACCTATTTTAAGTGCGGAGGAGAAGAAAATATAGCATTTGAGTGTCACCAAGAAAGTAAGAAGATGGAAAATCATGCAAGAACCAGATATGCAGAGGAAGAACCGGTGGTACCACCAAGTTCTGGAGGAAGTCCTAAGAAGGGAGAATCATTATTCATGAGGAGAGCACTATTCCAGGAGAAAGAAGTACCTAAGGAAGCACCACAGAGGAAAATTTTGTTCTAAACTAGATGCAAAGTAGGAGGTAAGTGTTGCAAAGTTATCATTGATAGTGGTAGCACAGATAACCTAGTTTCTAAGGAAATGGTGACAAAGTTGAATTTGGAAAGAAGAAAACATTTGAAGCCTTATAGGATATCCTAGATTCAAGATGAGCACAAGATACTCGCAAGTGAGAAATGTTTAGTAAAATTTCGTATAGGATCATATCATGATGAAGTACTATGTGATATTATGCCAATGGATGTATGTCATATGTTTTTGGGTAGACCTTGGTAGTATGATAAGAAATCTATACATGATGGGAGAAAGAATACATATACCATAACGTCCAATGGAAAGAGAATCACCTTGACACCATTGGAAGATGAACCTGAAAGTGAAGTATGTGGTACAACTAGAATCAATTTGGTAGATGGAAGGAAATTTTTGGATGGATTGAGACATGAAAACATGTGTTTTTCATTGATTACAAGGAAGTGTGGATCCCTAGATGCAGAGAGAATCACAAGAGAAGAAGAATCATCAGAGAAGGAAGTCATTGAACTATTTAAAGAGTACTAGATCTTGTATTAGAGAATGTACTTGATGGATTACCACCAATCCAGAGTATCATTCATCATATGGATCTTATTCGAGGAGCTAGTTTTCCAAACAAAGTTGCACACTGGATGACACTAGCAGAGAATTCAAAACTAAATAGACAGATACAGAAACTACTGAAGAAAGGATTGATCAGAGAAAGTATGATCCCATGTGCGGTACCGACTGTACTTGCACCTAAGAAATATGGAGAATGGAGGATGTGTACAAATTCAAGGGCTATCAATAAGATCATAGTGAAGTATAGATTCCCATTGCCTAGGATGGATGACATCATGGACAGTCTAAGTGGAGAAAATTATTTCACCAAGATAGACATAAAGAGTGGATACCATCAGATTAGGATCAGAGAGGGAGATGAATGGAAGACTACTTTCAAGAAAAATGAGGGATTTTATGAGTGGTTGGTCATGCCATTTGGACTAACTAATGCACCTAGTACATTTATGAGGCTAATGAATGAAGTCTTGATGAAATTTTTGGGAAACTTTGTCATTGTTTACCTGGACGATATTCTGATTTTTAGTAAGCCTAAGGAAGAACATTTGGAGCACATTAGATAAGTATTTCAAAGGCTAAGAGAAGAGAATTTTCTGATAAACATCAAGAAGTGTAGTTTCATGAAGGACGAACTAGTATATTTGAGGCTTGTGATATTTGCGGAAGGATTGAAGATGGATCCTGAGAAGGTTAGAGCAATAGTTGAATGGCCTACACCTATGAGCATTGGAGAAGTAAGATCATTTCATGGACTAGAAATTTTTTACCAGAAGTTCATCATAAATTTTATTAGTATTTGCACACCTATGACAGAGACAATGAGGGGTGACCGAAAGGAATTCAAGTGGATATTAGGAGCACAAAATATTTTTGAGTTGTTGAAGCAAAAGGTGACAGAACAACCTATGTTAGCACTACTGGTCTTTGATAAGGTATTGAAAGTGGATTGTGATGCTAGTGGAAGTGCAATAGGAGCTGTGTTAAGTCAGGAAGGGAGACCAGTAGCAAACTTCAGTGAAAAATTGATTGATGCCAGGAGAAGATATTCAGTTTATGATCAGGAATTCTATGCAATCATACAAGTCTTGAAGAAGTGGAGACACTACCTATTACCTAAGGAATTTGTGTTGTATATGGGTCGTCAAGCTTTACAATACTTGAATAGTCAAGGGAAGTTGAACCAGAGACATATGAGATGGTAGAGTTCTTGTAGAGTTACACATTTGCGTTGAAGCACCGGAGTGGAAAGTCAAATAAGGTTGCAGATGCATTGAGCAGGAGAAGAAGTTTGTTGATAGAGATGAGGATTGAAGTATTAGGTTTTGAAGAATTGAAGCATATGTATGAGGATGACATTGATTTTGTGGAGGCATGGAAGGCTTGCAAGGAACTTGTAGAGATAGATAGAAGAAAATAGTTGGATTATCTCATTCAGGAAGGTATATTATTCAAGAAAAATCAATTATGTATCCCTAGAAGTTCAATGAGAGAGAGTTAGATCAAGGAAAAGCATTGCATAGGATTAGCAAAACATTTTGGAATTGATAAGATCATAGCATTGGTGAGTGAGAACTATTTTTGGTCGTAGTTGTATAAGGATGTTAGGAAATATGTTCAAAGTTACAAGATTTGTCAAGTTGCAAAAGGAAATAGTCAGAACACTGGAATGTATACACCATTGACAGTACCAAAGAGACCATGGGAAGACATTAGCATGGATTTTGTGTTGGGAAATTACCTAAGTCACTGAGAGGATTTGACTCTATATTTGTGGTTGTGGATAGATTTTCTAAGATGACGCATTTCATACCTTGTAAGAAAACCAGTGATGCAGTACATGTTGTAGACCTATTCTTCAAGGAGATTATGAGATTACATGGACTACCAAAGAGTATAGTATTAGATAGAGACACTAGATTCATTGGATATTTTTGGAAAACATTGTGGAAGAAGATGAAGACTGATTTGAAGTATAGTTCAACATTTCACCCACAGACAGATGGACAAACAGAAGTGGTAAATAGGAGTTTGGGGAGCTTGTTGAGGTGTTTTACTGAAGGTAAAGTAGGAAATTGGGACTTAATACTACCACAAGTAGAATTTGCATACAACAATTCAGCAAACCAGAGCACAAGGAAGACACCGTTTGAAATTGTGATGGGACAATAACCCAAGGGAGTAGCAGAACTAAGAGATGTCAGTATGGAGAATAAAAGGAGTGCAGAGGTAGAAGAATTTGTAGGATTCATGGAAACAATGCATACTCAAGTTAAGGATCATCTCGAGAAGATGAACAATACCTACAAGGAGAGAGCAAATGAGAAGAGAAGACATAAGGAGTTTGCAGTAGGAGAGGAAGTAATGGTATATCTAAGAAAAGAGAGATTTCTAGTTGGGACATATAATAAGTTGAAGATGAAGAATTTTGGACCTTGTAAGATCATCAAGAAGTTTGATTCTGGAAATGCATATGAAGTGGAACTACCAGAGGAATTTTGCATATCACTTATATTCAACATTGCAGACCTATACCAATATCATGAGGGAGAGTCACCAGAGGACAGAGAAGTTGGTTTGTTGGACCAGATAGCACATCATGCGAAGGAAATTGAGGAAATTTTAGATAGCAAAGTTGGACGTAGTAACAAAGGAAGGAAATACAAGGAATATCTAGTCAGATGGAAAGGAAGACCGAAGGAAGATTCATCATGGATTTGGAAGATTCATCATGGATTTCTCAGGATGAGGTGGACCACATTGGTTTTCCTCTAGCCCCAAGAAAGTGAGAGGCTCACTTTTCTTCAACCTCGGGCTTCTAATGCAGGAGAATCCCAGGTTTCAAGCAATCTTGCATCAACCAAAAATATTTGCATTCATGTTTTCTTGCATTTTAGTAGTTAACTGTCAGGACCTAGTCTCAGTATTCCATACCACTTTGTAACATCAGAGCTCGCAGAGCAACATATACGATATTCTTTGCAACATCTACATCATATCCAAAATTCAAGTGTTTTGGAGATCACAGTATGAAGATATTGCTAACAAAATATTAGTTGTATTTGGACAAAGAGCATTCACATACTAGTCTTGGGTTTTCAAGTGTACAAACCTATTCCGTGACTTGTGGAGCTCAGGAAACCATTTCATAAGGATGCACATTCATTGAGGAGCCTTCATTCCAATCCGAATCATGTTTGTCCAAGGATCAAAGGAGAGTCATATGTTTTGGCCGACCTTCACAAATTTCATCAACTTTGGGGTTTGAGACCTCTTGAGGTCGATGCGGACCTTTTTCAGAGATAGGAATTGATATATATAAGCATTGTGTAGTTGCATTAGTAGAAGCGATAATGATAGAGAGTATTTGATCCACATTGTATTTTTGGGCTTAGCGCCATATCATTCCGTAATCTGTAAGTCGAAAGGCAAGGCATGTTGCTTGTGAATAATTGATCATTATCTATATATCCATGTGGGATTGTTATTCCAATTCTTTTAGTTTCCATTGTGTTTAATCTTGTTGCAAGGCTAGAAAGTCCTATTCTTGGACCCTCCATCCTTGACTACACCAAGTTGGCTGTGGAGTGTGAATTTTTTTGAAAGATGAGTCGGTCACTATGAAAGGGAAAAAGAAGAAAAAATCCCTGGAGGAGGAGTCTGATATAGAGGAGGATATAAATTATGTACCGAACTCTCAAGCCTCCATGGAAGTGATCTCGCAACCTCTTGATGTGGGTAAGTCTGGTGAAGGGGATTCAAGTCCTAACTAGAAGGATCATGAGACTTGTAGTGAGGAAAAGGCTGTTGAAAAATGAAGTAAAACTAAGCTTGTTTCCCCTTCCACTATCCTGAAGGATAGGATTGCAATTGCTGGAGATGTGTCTTCACCGTCCCCTATTTTGGGGACCAAGAGAAAGCAGGGTCTAAAGGAGGGAAGAAATAATAAAATGGATACTAGGTCTACTAGCCAAATGGTGGAGATACAAGATGCTTCTCCCTCCAAGCTGGTTGGTGGGCAGGATGCTTTGGATTCTCTGGGTGTGGATGTGGAGGTGCAGAATAGAAGGTATGTTGCTGAGGAAATTATTAACTCAATTCGCAAAATTCAAATGTTGGTTGTTGAAGGTAAAGGTAAGGATGTATGTGTTAGCCAGGAAAAGGTTAGTTCTTCCTCGGAGGATGATGCTAAGGTTAAGGATTTTTTTAACTTTGAATGTGAGAATGTGCCCAATATTTTGGGGATGGCTAAGAAGGGCTCCATTTATTTGTTTAAATTGTTTAAATGGGTGTTTCATGAGCTCAACATGAGCAATATTAGGGTTTGGGGTGTGGTGAGTAAAGTGGTTGAATCTTCGGTTCAAAATCAAGTTGATGAGTTGTTTGATTCCTTGAAGACTGTTGCTAAGGAAACACTGAAGATGAAGTAGATGCTTGAATAAAGAATCTTGACCATGGAAGACCAAATGGAAAGGATTTGTGTGAATTTGGAGAAGGGTGGGGAGGGGACTAAATCTTCTGTGAAGTATGAGTCTGTGGAAATTTCTACTCCAATTGAAATGACCAATAAATGCAAGGAGGTTGCTCCTGGTGAGGATGTTGGTGTTGGTGAAAGGCATGTGGAGGAGGAGGTTTTTGTTGACAAGGCTAGTGGGTTGCATAATGTTTTGATTAGTGAGGTAAATATGGTTGGGCCTGGTGTTAGAATGTGCAATAAGACCAAGGTGTAGGTTGGGGTCCCTGTGAAAGATATGTCTGAAGTCATGGATGATTATCAGAAGACTGTGGTGAGCAACATGGAAGCTGCAAATATCCTGAAGAATATGTAGTTCTACTGCTTTTGTCCTTGCTTTTTGGTTATTGTCGTGTTGATGGTTTGTTGTGTTTTGGTTGATGTTTGCTCTATGTAGTTTTCTTTCGCTTCAACTGTTCTTTTTTGTATTTGGGGTCCCTTCAAAACTTTTTTACCTGTAATAAAAAACATTCAAAGAAATAATTAATGAGTAGGTACTAGGGTCAGTGTAGGATCATGATGAGCCAAATAGGGCCTCTAAGCGCCAATGAAAATACAAAAAAATAATTAAGCAACTTCACTTACGAATTTGAATAGGTTATTAACATAATTTGGAAAATATTTAGGAATATAATTTGTAGCAAATTAAATATATTTTGTAGGTTACTAGGCCTATTTTGGAAAAAACTAATTTGATTTGGTGAAAATTTAAAATTTCAATGCAATAGTACTTTAAATTTTGGAAAAAAATAAAAAGCAAGTGATTGTCCGACCACCCTAAGTATGAGCAAAAATAACTTCTTTTTTTAAATCTTTCAATATAAGTAGAGGACACATGCCTGGATGTGACAGATATTTTTTTGTAATTTTTTTACAAGTAAATAATTAGTTATGAATTTTCTAGTAGGAATTTTTAAAAATATTAAAAACCATTTGTTTGGCCACCCTAACTTGGTCAAAAATTTATGAAATTCATTTTTTTTTAACTATATTTTGTGAAGCATATAGTGTATCATCTTTTGGATTCAAAAAATGTATAACTATTTAAAAGTTATAGATGTTTTTCAATTATCCTATCAATCAGAAATTTACACATAGTGCAAGTACAAAATCAATAATATCTATTAAATTCAAAATAAAGCATATCTTATATTGGTATAATCCTGACAATTTGTTGAATAAACCATTTTTGTTTCATCAAATTTGGATGAAAAAAATTCATCAACACGAAGGGTGAAGTTCAAAAAATCATTGCAACCCCTCTCAACATGCTAGGGTAGTTGACTTCTCAAGTTGGACACCCCCAAGCCAAATCCCAAAGCAATCTCAAGGCAAAATACATATTTTTTATTAACAAATATTCATTTCTACCTTTAAGAAATAGATATACATTTTTTTAACTTAAAAAATGGATATTCATTTATTAAAGTTAAGAAACGTATATCCATTTCTTTTACTTAGAAATAATAATACATATAAATATCACTATAGATTAAAATATAACATATTATAATATTAATATTAATATTTATATTTATATATATTTAAAATATTAAAATATAATATAATATATGATAAATTAATATATACTAAGAAATATTAATATTAATATAATATACATTATATTTAAAATAAATGTTATATGTTATATTATATATAATAATATAATATATTATAAGAAAATATTTGATGGATTGTTGCAAGGGAGTCTTAAATATCATATTTATTATAATAAAACTACAAGGAGCTGAGAGCAATATATACATCTCTCTCTCTCCCTCTCTCTCACCTTTTCTATTTACTTGTATCTATCTTCACTCACCCTCTCCCTCTCTACTGACATTTCTCTCAATTTGTCTCGCCCTACCTCTCCCTCCCTCCCACCTGCCCCCATCTCTCTACCTCTCTCTCAGACCCTTCCCCCTCTACTTCTCTCTATATCCCCACCCTACCTTGATCTCTCTCTACTTCTCTCTATATCCCCTCTCCCTCCATCCCTCCAACCATACCTCTCTCTCCACTTACCCCTCCCTTTATTCCTCCCTCCCTCCCTCCCTCCCTCTCTTCCTCCCTCTATTCCTCCCACCTTGTTGGAATTTTGGGGAGATTTTTGAGGTTTGTCATTGTTGATGTTGCTTGGAAACTTGAGCATGGAAGGTACATAACATCATGGTACAGTGTTGCCATTGATTTCAACATTGTTGCGGATCATTTTGAATATTCCTAATAGTTTTTGGAGCTTCTATGGAATACATTCGGGCAAGTTGATTTGGTCTAAAAAGTTCAGTTGCATAGAAATTTGACTAAGTGTCAAATCTACCAGTTTAGTGTAACAGTGTGTCAGTTTTTGGGTCTACACCACTCTGCAAATGAATATTTCACTTTGCACTTCTAACATCATTTTTCTAGATGTTAGATGTACCTAAATCCAAGATTTCATCTTTTTTGGACTAGTAGTTTCAGATATATGAGTAACGGAGTTCAACCTTGCATGTTACAGTCATTTTTCAGTACATTGTGTTTGTGTGCGAGAATCTGCACTTCTCTGTGGATGAGTTTTTCACCTTGTAGTGTTGAAGATAAGTTTCCAAATGTCAGTAGAGCATGAATACCAGATGGCATCAAGTTTTGAGGTCCACATGTTGAGAGGTGGATACACAGATGAAGTATTTTTCTATTAAGTCTTATATCATGCCGACCTAACATGTTTGATGTTATGTGAAGGATAAATAAGTGTTGCTATCTTATGTGGGATCTATTATAGGTCCATGCCAACCTATCTTAAGATATTTTGAGTTTTGTATTATGGCGTGTTATGTGGATGAAATTTTTTGGAGCCAACAAGTTACATTTTGGGTATTACGTCTACTTAGGCTGACCTAATTGATGTTATACTTAATGTGGATATATATTGGATTGTTTTCGGTATTTTGGAATATGGAAAGTAATATGTGATGTATGTGATGTTATTTTGAGTAGAACGGTGCAAAGTTAAGTTGTGAATGTTATGTTGAAGATTAGAATTGTGTGAATGAAGAGTGAGGTGGAGTGTTGAATCAGAATTAGATAAAGATTACTATTGTGCTTCAATGGAATTGTAATTCATGCATACATAAGATGCAATTGTAACAGTTCAAAAATAGGTTGTGAGCCACCATCTCTCTTCTATCTTTTTCTTTGTGGACACTGAGTCCACTTGTAGTGAGCATTTTTGTAATATACTATAACTAGTTATAATATATTTTGAGCTAACCCTCACCATGGTTTTTCCCATTTTGGGTTTTCCACATAAAAATTCTAGTGTTCATGTGTTATGTGATATTGTGATTTTTTCATGCTTTCTTTCCTTATTGTAGTTGAATATGCATTGGTAATTGGGTGTTTGATGTTTGAATGGTTTAAGAGAATATTGATTCACCCCCCTCTTAGTATTATGGGTGTTCAACAATTGGTATTAGAGACAAGTTCCTTGGAAGGAGCTTAACTGCTTTGGGAAGGTCTTGGTGATTGAACACATGGCTAATAGAAAGTTTCTTATTCCTCTAGAAGAGATTCCTTCCTTTGATTTTATAGAAGAAGAAATTGTATGCTTGAAAAAGATGGAGAACTCAAAGTTTCTCTTGAAGATCTAAATAAAATTGAACGTGAAAATAGATATCTGAAGGAATGTCAAAGAAGTAAATGAATGCATCAAAAAATTGAGAGAGAAAATCAAGAATTTATGGGAAAGGCATAAGAAAGTTAGTGGGCAGTTGAAACAAGCAAATGAAACTATCACCAGAATTAAAGTACAAGTTGAAGAAAATAAAAGATTTGAGGAATGTCTAAATGCAACGATGAAAATAAAATTTGATGAATGCATAAGGCTTGAACAAGAAGTGGTAAACCTACGATCAGATTTGGAAAAAGAAAGAATTCATGAAGATAAATTCAAAATGAGAGCTACAAAGCTTGATGAGATGATTGTAGGATATAAAGTCTCTAAAATAAAAGATGGATTAGGATTTGAAAAAGATGAAATCTCAAAAGCAGATCAAACACCTAATTCAAAAGAGAAGATCAATGAATCAAAGAAGACTAAGGACAAAATGAATAATGGAAAGGTTCAGAATCAAAGAAATGAAGCTAGAAGAACTCAAGTCAGACAACCAAATGCTCAAAGGTACCCATCTTTCAATGGTTTATGTTATTCTTACAATAAATTTGGACATAAAGCAATGGAATGTAGAAGCAAAATGAATAAGAATGTTCTATCCTTTACTAGTCAATTTTTTACATGCAATAAGTTTGGACATAGAGCAAGTGAATGTAGAAGTCAAATGATAAATGGCTATAGCAATGGTAGAATGATTCAATCTTTCAATGGTTATTTTTATACATGCTATGGATTTGGACACAAGACTAATCAATGTACACATTGCTAAACTTTACAAAAGTAGAAATACAAGGAAGGATAATTTGGTAAAAAGGAATGAACTAGTTAAAAAGGTTTATCCGATTAAAGTAAAGAAGGAAATGGAAAGGATTTGGAGAAAGAAGGAAGAGACAAAAGACAAGGGAGAATATGTACCATCCTCTGATGTAGATGTTTCCTCTAGAAACTAAGCCAAGATTTATGGCTTAGGGGGAGCTTTAATGGATATCTTTTATCCCCTTCCAGAAAAGAGGTGTTGATGCCACAACATGAAGATATGTGATATAGATCAAAATTCTTGATCTATTGGTGAAGATTGCAGAAGAAAATATGATGATACAAAAGTTTGCAGATCTTTGAAAGTTGATTGTACATATAGATAAAGTGTTGCTAGCTTTATGAGTTGAAGCATTTAATGTAGAATTTGGGTAGATCAAAGGGTTATAAGAAAATTCACTAAGTAAAATTCATTTCACAAAGATATTTGAAGAGGAGTAGAGTAGCAAGAAGAGAATTTGAAGTGCATAAGGTGATATAAGTTTTAGAGCATTGAAACCCTAGTTCGACGAATGAAGTAAAAATGTATTTTGTGAATCTTGTGTGCCCTAGTTTTTAGAAATATTTGTTTGAAATTAGTTTGAATCTATATTGCAATGGCTACACCAAAGGTTATAGAGGTCACGAAGAAGCCACAACGAAAATTCAAAAGGTATCCAATGAAATCCATAGATGATGACTCGTTAGGCACATTCTCACATATTCTTTACAAGGTTATATCGATTGAGAATATTAAGGCATACATTCATGGAAAAATGGAAGAGAATTATCCCACTAAGATGAGTGATACATGGGAAAATGAGTTAACTAGAGAGGATTTTTCCCTAAATCTATAATATAGAAACCTAGTTGAGAAGAAACTATATGTATGGCAATGGTTCCCCAATTTCTTCTATGATGTCAAGTGGTTTAGAATGGACTTGATTAGAATTCATGATTAGTTTGTCTAGACTTATTTTCTTCACAAGATAAAAAAGGAATTGATAAGAGAGTTCACTGGTCTATGCTCCACCAGACCGGTTCCCATGTTGAAATCCATCAAAAATGAAGTGGTTATGGAGAAAATTGGTGCTACTTATGATAAGAGAGCTCTTGTTGTCAATCCCATTAGAAACCCAGTTGTTATATATGTTGCGATGGTCATTGGTTACAAAATCTATTATACAAACAAAGACAATTTTATATCTACCACCGTATTCAATGTGGCATGATGAGTCTAGATAATATTTTGTTTTTTGTATCTTTTATACATGCTTATAGACATTACCAAGATATTTATCCTATAAATGTTCATATATTATGCTATCTTAGATACCTATTATGCAAACCATGAACCTGGTTTAAGTATATGGAAATATAATTATGATGTGATGGTTAATGCATGATTTATGTGTGAATATGTATGAGTTGTGATTGGATATCTATGCTTAGTCATGTTGTTAGTATTGTGTACATATTTTGTGAATTAACCCCTTGTAGCCAAAGGAGGCACTGTACCTCGTAGCAACTACAACATGGAGCCTGTAGTCAAAGGAGTTCTTGGACAGTGAAACAGGGGATTCCCAAAATAAATTGAACATGATGACTATAGCATGGATACATTTAATGAAGGAGATAATGCATCATTATGGAATTCAATAAAGACACTAGAGAAGGAAGAACCCTATTGTGAATGGAATTCTAAACTAATTTTGAGCATTCCATGTTCTAGTCTGTTACAAACAGAGTCACAATCCAATTTAGACTCTTCTTTTCTAGTTGCATTTAGAGTTTAATTGAATATTTGCTACCCTCTAAAATCCAGGGAGTGGTCATTATAGGTTTCAGTTTAGAGTCCTATTTTGAATAAACTCTCTCGTGCCTATATGTACAACATGTTAGTTGAGTTTTAGGTTAGCCAATTAATTTTGCAGTCAATTAGTTTTTAGCAGTTATCAAATACTCTTTCAATTTTTAGTTGAAATACAGAGTATGTTTATTATGCAATTATGGTTCATGAATAAGATCTTTCATCAAAATCTTATGTGATATTTTTGATTTGTGTAATGAATGAATTTGAGTTACTATGATTGTGTTGGATCTAAGGAGTTAGATTTGGTTTTAGATTAGTGAAGACAACTACTTGAGCAAGGGCCACTCAAGGTAACTATTCTTCACTCCTTTCTTTTCAATTATTTCAATTCTATTCTAGTTGTTACTTTATAAATGAAATTTGTGTTAACAAATTCCTTATGTTTTCAATCATTAATGAATGCATGAAAAATTCTTGTTTCATAATTATACTACAATTACTAGAGTTGTAATTTGGAGTGTGAATAGGTTTAATTAACATTTCAGTTAGTTTCCAACATTCACTTCTGAACAATAGTTAGCTACAGTCTTATACTGTAGGTACTCGTAGCCAAAGAGACAACTTTACTTTCTTTACTCTTTTTCAATTTTATGATTTTCTAGCAAGTGTAGTATCTTTTCTAGAATGATTTAGGTAGTTTCCAAACTTTCAAAGCATATACAATGCTAGTACCATCACAAGCTTACTAGCCCTGGTCAATAATTCAATGAAGTTCTTTCCAATGTTAAGTGGATTGTTCAACTAGGTTTTTCCCTCTAAATTGTGTGATCACCACCAAGTTTACTAGAAACTAGTAAGGACTCTTCATTTTTGGCATCGTTTTTGGGGATGGTGCTACTTTCAAAGATTAGTTTCTTTCATTTCTAAGCTTTCCTAGTTTAGAATTTTCTTTCAATATTAGGATTTTTAGGTTTAATCTTATCAAATTCCAGAGCATTCTACTAATATTATGTAAGATATGTTTCCATACAAAGTCATATCTATTATATGTGAAGGTAGAGAGACTCTTTGGGAAGATTCCTCCCCTCAATAGGCCAACAAGCTAGAATAGATATCAATGACTACATTGATCAGAGTGAGGGTACTACTAAAGAAGAATATTCCCTTTCACCAACATCTACTAAAAATATAGAGGGGACCTTCCAAACAATGGGTGATGCAGCAGTGGATGATCCACCCAAACAGGTGAACCTTGAATTTCCAATTACCAACTAAGAAAAGGCTATTGTGTTGAAGAATATCCCTCCTTTAGCATTACTAGTCTTCTATGTGTTGGTGACTGAAGATCCGGATACATTCTTGTTCAATTTTGATGTCATATGCAGGATCTATGACTATACAACTGATGCTCATAAGCTCAAGTTATTCCCTGCCGCTCTAAAAGATGTTTCCCTAAGATGGTTTATGGGATTAGGTAAAGATGTTGTTCCAAATTGGGACACCATGAAAACAAAATTCTTGGAGAAATATTAAAATTACTGTAGAGGATTTGATAGGAGAAGAGATGATATCTTTAGGATGACTTAGAAAGAGGATGAACCATTGGAGGAATATGTAGAAAGGTGTCAATTTTGCTTGAAGAAAAACCCATAGAATAAGCCCTTAGAAGAATCCTTGAATCTTGTGTTCTTAAGAGGAGTTAATGAATATTGAATGGATTCCCTCAATCTTATTGGGCAAGGGGATGTGTCTCAATTACCCTTTGAAGATATCTACAGGGTTTGCAAAAACTACTCTGGGACCTTCACCAAAAGATCAAGGGGAGAAAGAGCATCCACCACTAGCAAGACATCAAATGGGGTTTCAAGAGTGGAATTAAGTAAATTTTCCAACATGAAGGAGGATATCATAAGTCACCTAGCTACTCAGTTGGAAACTCTACATATAAAGAAGAAACAAGAAGAGGTTGAAGCAATGCTCACCGAATACTGCCCCAATTGTAAACAAAGGAAAGCCAATTGCAAGTGCAAGAGGGTTGCTAGTATTATAAAAGATAAATCAGAAAAACCTGATTTTCAACCACTAGAAGGAGAAAATGGATAGCTATTTTACATTGCTCAAATAATTTCATGGCAGCCAAGACAAGGTATGCCACAAGACCCTCTTAATTTCAATACGTCTTTTCCTATTGGTAATTAAAATTTCTTTGCTTGAAATTCTCAACCTTGGCCAAATAACCAAAACCAATGGAAAAACCCTCAACAAAACTAGAACCAATAGAATACAAATGCATCACCCCAACAAAATTTTTAAGGTGCCAATTATAACCCTTAATGGCCATTGCAGAAAAATCAATGGCAACCACAATGGCAAAAAGGTCAACAGTGGAAGCAACAAAATATGAATTACCAATAGCCTTTGTTTCCTTCCTAGCCACAACAATAGGCTATCATGCCTAATCCTCCAAACACAACATCTCAACCACTTATAGCACCACAATTACCTACCCAACCTGCACCTAACCCTAACAACAAGCCTTTCCAACAGGCTTATACTAACGAGGCTATACAATACCCCACTTATGGGGTAGAGGTGAGTGATGTCCACCTCAGGTCAGGGAAGACACTAGCTAGACCTTCATCCCCCAAATCATTGAGATGGAGGATGTAGAACCTACAGCTAAAGCTTTAGACAATTCACCTCTAGAACCTAGGTGAAATCAAATAAACTAGACTACTTCAAGTTGAAAGCCTCCTTTCCTTGAGCATTTATCCATTCAAAAACATCATACATAAGCTAAGACAGACCTATTGGGTCAACTTAAGGATGTCAGTATCAAGATTCCCCTCATCCAAGCTATCAAATATATCCCAATCTCTACCAAGACAACAAGGGACCTATATCTTAAGAAACTAGGGAGAAAGAAGGACCCTCAAATAGTTCATGTCCTATGAAACCTTGTTGATATTATGCTAGGGAATATAATTGTTCCTAAATACACATACTTTGGTAGTCTAATGGTGGATGTTAAGATTAATGGGACCCTTATCAAGAATACCTTGATTGAACTAAGGGTAGCAATTAATGTCATGACTAAGGATACAATGTAGCTACTTTAGTTAGCTAACCTTAGACCTGCACCAACTATTTTACAGTTGGCAGATAGGTCAATAGTAAACCCTGAGAGGATCATTGAGGATTTAGTCATTTCCTTAGATTCATGGGAGTATCATGTAGACTTTATACTCTTGCAACCCAAGGTCAACTTTGTAGGATATCCACTCATTTTAGGTAGACCATGGTTAGCTACAGTTGATGCATTCATAGGTTGTAGGTCTAGGAACATGATAATATCTAATGGGATTGTAACCAATAAATTGGTTCTCTATCCACCAACCCAACCTCATGAAAACCTAGAGAAAACTATGTGGCCTACCTTGGATGAAGAAGATCATTATTCCTTGAAAACTCTCATGACAATAGAACACAACCCACTGATAGGAACCCAAGATGAGGATGACTTAATTTACCATATTATATAGAACAACTGCAATAGGGACCCACAACAACAAGACTAACTTTCATGTTTGCAAGATCCCCTGTAGAACATTATACATAAAAAATCATCAGAAGAGGTATCCCAATTGTTCCATTCCCTTTTTCCATAACAATGTGTTCCAAAAATTAGTGGCCTTGATCTCTCATATGTGCAATCAAAATATAAACCATGAGAAATTATGCCAAGTAAAACCCTGAACATCAACAATGGATAAACTAAAGAACAACAAAATTCCTTGAACACTATGATGTAGGCACACACAACATCCTTTGCATGGGACTTCCATGATATGAAAGGAATTGATCCAAAAATTTGCATGCATAGGATCTATATAAATGATGGTTTGAAGCCAATTAGATAGCCCCAAAGGAGAATGAACCCTGCCTTAAGATAAATAGTCAAGACTAAGTTGCAAAAGCTACTTGATATAGGCTTCATTTATCCCATTTCTAATAGCCAATGGGTGTCACCATTAGTCATTGTTCCTAAGAAAGGAGGAAAATGGACCTGTCCTTGGGTATGTGTGGATTATAGGGAGATGAATACAACAACTAGAAAATATCACTTCCCCCTACCTTTCATTGCCCAAGTGCTTGGTTCCTTAGCAGGGACAAAGTATTTCTCTTTCCTTGATTGGTTTAGTGGCTATAACTAGATAAAGGTAGCTCTAGAGGACTAGGATAAGACTTACATGCCCTTAGGGTACTTATGCCTATTTTGTTCTTCCCTTTGGACTATGTAATGCCCCAACAAATTTTTAGAGGGAACTGTTAAGTATTTTTTTAGACTATGCTCATGATCCCATGGAAATATACATGGACGACTTCACCACATATGGAGACACCTATGAAGATGCACTCAACAATATAAAAAAGGTTTTAAAAAGGTGTAAAGAACATAACCTATCATTGATTCATGAAAAATATTTCATGATGATGACTCAATGGATTGTTCTAGGACACTTTATCTCAAGTGAAGGTATTCAGGTGGATCCCAACAAGATTGAGATCATTTCTACGCTTCTTGTGCCACAAAAGAAAAAAGATGTCAGGAGATTTTTTGGCCATGCAGGTTACTATAGAAGATTCATCCAAGATTTTAGCAAAATTGCAACAACCTTATTTGTCTTTCTCACCAAAGACATAGAATTTGAATGGACTATAGAATGTTAGTGTTCCTTTAAAGAATTTAAGACAACTTTGACACAAGAACCTATCTTAAGGGGGGAAAATTGGAAACTACCTTTCCATATACACACTAATGCTTTAGATTTTACAATAGGAGTAGTCCTAGGGAAACAATAAGGGAACAAAGAATATTTCATCTACTATATCAACAAGAATTTGTAAGGAGTCAAGCTTAACTATACTGTCACTGAAAATAGATTTCGACAGTTGTTTATGCTATCAACAATTTTAGGCATTATATCACTAGTTATCAAGTATTTTTCACATAGATCATACATCCATAAGATAATTGATGAAAAAACCTATAGTTGTGGGGAGACTAGTCATATGGTTTCTCTTACTATAGGATTTTGACATAACAATAGTAGATAAGCCAGGGAAAGCTAATGTGGTGGTAGAATTTTTGTCTAGGTTGACTACACAAATAGAAGAAGGTGTTGTGGATGACTCTTTTATAGATGAGCATTTATTTTCTCTTATAGTACACACACCATGGTTTGCTGATATTGCAAATTACCTAGTAGCAAGGTAGATTCCATCACATTTCTATCCTAGAGAGAAGAGACAGTTGGTGCATTAAATCTTTCCATATTCTTGGGTAGTTGGTTACTTATTTTACAATAGTCTAGATAATATCATGAGATGTATAAGAGAAAATGAGGTCTTTGACATTCTAAAATCTTGTCATGATGAGCCCTATGGGGGTCACTTTGTAGCCAAAAGAACAACATTTAAGATCTTTACTATAGGCTACTATTGGCCAACTCTCCACAAGGATTCAATGAAGTATACCAAAAGCTATGACAAATGTCAAAGGATGAAAAAACCAACAAGGACAAATGAAATTCCTTTGCAGCCACATATAGCACTATCACCATTTGACAAATTGGGGCTTGAATTCATTGGCCCAATTTCACCATTCTCTAATAACAAAGAGTATATCTTGGTTTGTATAGACTATTTGACAAAATGGGTCGAAGTCAAGGGATTATAGTTTGCAAGAGATAGGAATGTAGCTAAGTTCTTGTATGAAGATATCTTTACCAGGTATTGAGTACCTAAAGAAATTGTTACTAATCAAGGTCCTTAGTTTACTTCTAACCTTATTTATCAATTGGTTAAAGAATATTCAATAAGACATAGAAAATCAACACCTTATTATCCCCAAGCCAATGGCTGGGTGAAGGTTACAAATAGAGAGATTGAAAATATTTTGACCAAAATAGTGCAAATTCATAGAAAAGATTAGGCCTCAAGATTATCTAAAGTAGTGTGGGCCTACAGAACAACATGGAAAACAACTATAGGTTTCACACCTTATGAGTTAGTCTATGCTAAAACAACAGTTCTACAAATAGAGTTTGGGTACAAGACACTCAGTACAGTAGTGGATTTAGGAATGGATTTGATAGAAGCACAGAAAGAAAGGTTACATAGTCTAAATGGATTGGATGAAATCAAAATGGAGGCAATGCATCATACAAAGATCATTCAAAAATAGAGAACCAAATGGTACAATCAACTTATAAAGGCCAAAAAGTTCACTGTAGGTGACTGGGATTTACTTTATGATTCCAACTACAAAGACCACAAGGGTAAGTAATAGTCTAGATGGTTGGGACCCTATGAAATTCAACAAGTATTTCCCAATGGGGAAATTAAATTACAAACTATAGATGTAGTCAGATTCACATTGTTGGTGAATGGAAATAGATTGAAGATATATAAATGGCCAGCTCGGAAAGATTATTTTCTTCTTTCACTAATGCATCTATATGGTCAAAATAATGGTTCAGATATAGATAATCACTCACAGGATAACACCTCAGTAGCAGATACTATCAATTCTCATAGTGCCTCACTAGATGACCTACATAGTTCATCTCCTGAGGTCACTCAGGTATAAATTACTATCCCACAATTTTATGCACACACAACATGGTTACTATGATTCAAAATCTTCTTCCACGAATGCTTCATACTATTGAAGGGACCTATAGCTTCATGTATTAAAGCTGATATAATCCAGTATTGGGCCCTATTGTAGTAGGGACATTTATCTTAATACATGTGAGTTGTCACAGTTTAGTTCGGGACCTATTGCAGAAGGTACCCACAACACTATCTATTAGAGCACTTAAATTTTGCTACATTAATTGAATTTCATCACCTTTCATTTCACTTTATCTCACACATGCAACATTAATCTTATCATATTAAGTACATGAAACATGCTCATTCCATTCCATGTTTCCAATTCAAATTTCAAGCATTCAAACTATCACTTCATATCTTGTCATATGTGCATTCCACTTCATTTCATTACATGTGCCACCTTGTCATTCATTTAACCATATACTACAATTAACTCTTGTCAAATATATAACATACTATGGATAATTTTCAATCAACCTCACACGTGCGACGTTATGTTAATCACATCTGATAGGTACACATGTACTACATGACCATCATTATCATAGATTTCCAAAAGCATGCATTATGTATTTACATTAAACTTAACATGCTATCTATTCATTACATTTATTTTCATATTTTGCAATCATAGCCTTTGCCTATTTCACATGAATTGAAGGGAGGTCACTTCAAAACTTAAGTTAGTGGGAGGGTAATATATAAAAAAAAAATTAGTTTTTCGCACCAAAAGCCAAATGCAAAAATAGACGTACAAACCCTTTTTGCCTTAATACTTTTGCACATGCAACCTTTTATTGTCAATTTAGTGGTCAATTCCCAAATTCGGAGGTAATTTTAATCCAATTCAAGCTGAATTAAGTTTATACAAAGGAGAAATGGATGTAACAATTGAAATTATAGTGTACAGTTACAATGGAAAAGTGCATGTGAGCATAGCAGAATAGAGAGGGTTTGAAGGTGGATGAGTTAAAATTGAGCTGAATTTCTTGAACATTGAGTAGAGGCAGAGTATTTCACCATGGGAGGTGACATTATCTGAAGGGATCCATTTTCTCACAAATAGATATTGGAGGACACATTGTGTCTGCCCATTTTTACAAGGGTTGGTTGGTTGCACTACTTCCTAAGATTGGCAAAGTACAATGAAGAAATGATGAGGCAACTTGTAGCCACATTACAATTTGATGAGGCCACAGTCAAGGGGTTGAAAGTAGATGCTTCAGATATCACAATTGCACAAGTGTCAAAACTACCGAGGGTTGGAGCTAAGTTCCCTACATGAGCAAATGCATTTGCAACTAGGTATGAGTTTAGAGAGCCAGGAGAGAACCTTGACTCCTCATCACAAGGTACCAAAAGACTATCATTTCCATGGGTATGGGCCTCCTGTGCCTCTTATATAATTAAGTACATTACATGTGATGATAAGCTATCTCTATTGTATATTGTTCATTTTAAGTTGTTAAGTCATCTCCATAAATATCTATTGGTCAATGTGCCCAATTATCTTTACAACTAGCTCAAAAGAATGGGGTCAGAATATTAGAGGAAGAAAAATGATTCAACTTTATCACATTATTGTCTAATAACCTTGTTAGTAAAAAAGAGTCTTAGGATTCATCATCCCCAAGTGCCTTGGGAGAATTTTGTAGCTTGTAAAGACATTAATCATATCCTTGAGGAACCTACAAAGCTAGAGGCCATAGAATCACCTACTAGGTCTATAAGAGAAACCCCTCATGTTTCACTGATGGCTTCACCTACCCACAACCAAGGTGAACCCGAGGAACAAAAAGTGTAATATTTACCACATGCAGCCTCTAGCCAGCCTAGATCACAAGAGACTCCATCTTCCTCTAAAACACCTAGGACTAGGAAAAAGAGAGGTAATTCTTCCACACCTTCTAAGGTACAGAAGAAAAAGAAGAATACATAGGAAATGAAATCTACCCCACCTAGGCGTTCAAGTCATTTGAAGAAGAAAGGTGTTATGGGAGGAAGTGTAGAGAAACCAAAAGAGGAAACAAGGGACAAACGACAATAAGAAGAAAATGTTATGATGGTTGATACTGATTCAAAAATGAAAGGAAATGCCTCTGAGAATGTAGATGTTCCTACAAAGAGAAAGTGGTATATATCTAGCACCTTTGAGTTAGATTCATAGGATGTATTTGTTGCTAATAAGACAAGAAAGAAAATCCCTGTTAGCCCTAATAAGGAGGGTTATGATTATACAGGGGTTGTGATGAGCAGTTTTTAGAAGAAGAGGGAATGTTTTTGGAGGATAGAATGTTAAGGAGTTACAAGAAGCTCTAGAAAGAATTAAACAACTAGAGGAATTGGTACAAAATTATGAGAAAAAGAATAAAGAAAAGGAGATAAAAATACAAGAGTTGGAGGAGAAGCTACAAACATATGGACATGGGGAAAAATTGGACCTATTGGTACAGCTTGCCATGGTCAAAATAGGGAGTAAAGAGCTTGTAGCTGAAAATCAAATACCTACTACAAAAACCCCAACTTATCATACAACTCTATCCTTTGGGTGCCAACTGTGGAAGGTTACTCATGAATTTTCTCAACGGAAGGAAAATTGGAAAAAGGAAAAGGAAGAAAAGATGTCAAAGCATACATAAATACTGGAGGGTAAGGACATTGAATTGAGAAAGTTAGTAGTTAAAGTGGAAGAGTACCTAGATTTTCAAATGTAGACCCCTAGCCAACACTTATGCCTTGTTTCTCCAAGAAATTTTTTGAGTCCCCAATTCAATAGGTTAATAAGCAACCAGCCAATTTCCATGAGTACAAAATTTGATTTCCTTAACACTTTTGTTGATTCTACACTAGATGAACATGACCAAATTTGTGAGTATTATTTGCATAACTATGTAGTGCCAGAGGAGACAAAATGGAACCCCTTGATGTTTGTGGGGGATTTACAAGTAAGGGTACTAGCATCTTACTTTAGAAATGAAAAATTTAGGGGTGAGCTTATGGAGGAGTATGAGGAGAGAGAAAAATTGGTTGCTCTCCCAATGAGAAAAGAATCCAAGGACCTTGATGCAATCATAAATGAATGGTTACAACTTTTGGATCACAAGGGTGTAGAAGGAAAGATCATAAAATTAATGATACAAGATTACATCAGAATGTAGACATTAATAGTTGGATTGGTTCATCATTGTTACAAGTATGTGCAGAGAGATGGGGATAGTTTGACTCCATAATTATAGAGGAAAGAGCCACATTCAATGTATAACTTCATGACCATGATTGAAAGAGTGCATAGGTAAGAAGATATTATTGTTGAAAAGGAACTTAAATGGGTTGCATTTACATTCCATCCACCAATACTCCTTTATCCAGTGCCACAATGGATAGGATATAAAATGGAGGAATGTGAGCAGGATGAACTTACCAAAATGAGGATATTTTCATGCTACAGAGTAGATCAAGGGAGTGAACATTGTCATTGATCTTAAATAAATTACACTACACTACAACCTCCAACCCTAGTTGATTTTCTTGAGGGTAAGCAAAAGGGTAGTTGGGGGGAAATGATGAGTCTAGATAATAGTTAGTTTTTTGTATCTTTTATACATGCTTATAGACATTACCAAGACATTTCTCCTATAAATGTTCATACAATATGCTATCTCTGATACCTATTATGCAAACCGTGAACCTAGTTTAAGTATATGAAAATATAATTATGATGTGATGGTTGATGCATGATTTACATGTGAATATGTATGAGTTGTGATTGGATATCTATGCTTAGTCATGGTTATTAATACTATGTACATATTTTGTGAATTAACCCTTTGCAGCCAGAGGAGGCATTGTAGCCCACAACAACTACAACATGGAGCCTGCAACCGAACTAGACAACGAAACAGGGGATTCCTAGAATAAACTAAACACGATGACTATATCATGGAGACATTTAATGAAGGAGATAATGCATCATTGTGGAATTCAATAAAGACACTAGAGAAGGAAGAACCCTATTGTGATTGGAATCCTAAATTGATTTTGAGCATTCCATGTTCCAATCTGTTATAAACAAAGTCACAATCCAATTTGGACTCTTCTTCTTTTCTATTTGCATTTAGAGTTTAATTGAATCTTTATCACCCTCTGAAATCTAGGGAGTGGTCATTAAAGGTTTCAGTTTAGAGCCTTATTTTGAATAAAATCCCTCGTGCATATATGTACAACACATTGGTTAAGTCTTAGGTTAGCTAGTCAGTTTTTAGTCAATTAGTTTTTAGAAATTATTAGATACTCTTTCAGTTTTTAGTTGAAATATAGACTATGTTTATTGTGCAATTATGATATCATGAATAAGATATTTCATCATAATCTTATGTGATATTCTAGATTTGTACAATGAATGAATTTGAGTTACTATGATTGTGCTAGATCTAATGAGTTAGATTTGGTTTTAGATTAGTGAAGATAGATGCTTAAGCAAGGGCCACTCAATGTAATTGTCCTTCACTCCTTTCTTTTTAGTTATTTCAACTTTGTTCTAGTAGTTACTTTTTAAATGTAGTTTATGTTAATAGATTCCTTTTGTTTTCAATCATTGATGAATGCATAAAAAATTCTTGTTTCATAATTATACTATAATTACTAGAGTTGTTGTACTCTAGAGTGTAGAATAGGTTTAATTAATAGTTCAGTCAATTTCCAGCATTCACTTCTGAACAATAGTTAGCTACAGTCTTATATTGTAGGTACCCATAGCCAAAGAGACAACTTTACTTTCTTTACTATTTTGCAATTTTATGATTTTCTAAGAAGAAGGAAAAGAGAAACAACTACCTCCTCTCCCTATAGAGATAAACTATAAAGGATGTCAAAAAGAAAAAAGCATGGAATTCACTAGAAAAGGTGGCCTTGGTCTACATGAACAAGGTATAAGAGAACCAGTTATCATAGAAAAGTGGGAGAAGAATCTTGGACTAGGCTATGGTTCATTAGACATGATTACCCCAAGCATTGAAAGCACCTCTTATGAGGAATGAGCTCCTTCTACCACTGTTGAGACATCAAATGATTACGACCTTATAGATGATGACTTGTATATCAAAAACCTATTTGGAAACCATAACATAAATACCATCACTACTGAACTGAACCCACATCTAAAGATTACCACACTGAAACATATTTCAATGAATATGAATGGGACTCTTGTGCCTCTAGTGATTATAACTTGGATACCCTATGGAACCTTGGTAACACTGATACCTAGACCCTATCTACAATGTCCATAAGCTTTGTTGATACCAATGATAAAATACCCTTGCTTTACCCACAGTTAATAGACTAGGGTCAACAACATCACACACCAATTTTGGGTTCATTCCAAAATGATGAAGCTATTGTGGAGTTCATGGGACTTTGAACTGATATACCATGATGAGATTATAAGGATGGCTTTGTAATGGAGCTCAAAAAAGGAGAAAAATTTGGAGGGGAGATTGCATCCTCCAATCACAAAAATAAACTAAAAATTTTAAAAATAAAAAAGAGGTCCCCTAGGGAAAACCATAATGTGGCTCTATCGGATCAAGAAAAGAGAAAAGAAGAGGACGTATTTGAGGGTGAAAACCTCTCTGAGGTACCTAGAGATGGAGGATTCAATCTCCCCATTATAGTATCAAGAAAAATCAGCACTCTTGGTTGAAGGTTCTGAACCTATCAACGTCAGCACAATAGAGACACCAAAAATAACATATCATGCAACTTCCTTAGATCTTGAGGAAAAGTTCAACTTATTAGCATTCATTAATGAATGCAAAATCAACTTTTCCTGGACACCCACTGACATGTTGGGTCTAGATCCAGCAGTAGTAGTATATCACCTAATAGTTTTCTCTAGAGCTAAACCCATCAAACAAAAGCTACACAAGATGCACCCACAAATAGCACTCTTAGTCAAAGTAGAGCTTCATAAACTGCTAGACGTGGGCTTCATCAGACCCATCAACTATATTAACTAGGTATATAACCTTGTACTAGTGTCAAAACCCACTGGGGGCATACAAATCTACACAAAATTTAGGTATCTCAACAAGGCATACCCTAAGGATGACTTCCCCCTACCCAGCATTGACATGATTGTAGACCTAATTGTGGGGCATGAAATTCTTTCACTAATGGATAGTTTCTCTAGGTACAATAAAATATAGATAGCCCCTAAAGACCAACACAAAATAGCTTTCACCTGTGCATGGGGAACCTTTTGTTGAATGTCATGCCATTCAGTTTGAAGAATGCAAGAGCAACATACCAAAGAACAATGACCATTATATTCCATGATATTTTCACATCACCATGAAGGATTATGTGGATTACATACTAGAAAAATCAATAAAAATAAAATATCATCTAGCTAACCTAGCCAAGGTATTTGATAGACTAGAGGAATACAAACTGCGTCTCAATTTAAAGAAGTGTGTATTCTATGTGACATCAAGGAAAATATTGGGATACATTGTATCAAGAAGATGCATCGAGGTGGATCCTTCCAAGGTTAAATCTATCCTAAAAATGCCTCCTCCAAAAATATTGAAATGACTATGCAACCTACATGGCAAGCTACAGTCCATTAGAAGGTTCATCGCATATTTAGCAGAAAAGTGTCATCCATTCACACATTTACTACATAAGGACATAACATTCAAATGGGATAGAAGGAGTGACTAGGATTTTCAATAGGTAAAGGATTATTTGCTCACTCCCCCAATGTCAATGCCTCTAATTCATGATAAGGCAACATTTGATTCTATATGTATCTACAACAACGATAGTTTTAGGAGCTCTATTAGTGCAATTGGATGAACAAAACAAGGAACGAGTAGTATACTATATCAGTCAAACCCTAGTGGGCTATGAATTAAACTATACACCCATAGAAAGAGAATTTCTACATGTTGTCTTCATAGCACAAAAGCTTAGGCACTACATATTAAATAGAAAAAATAAGTTGATGTCAAAAGTGGATCCCTTAAAGTATCTCTTAGAAAAGGAATCTCTTACAGGAAGGATCATTAAGTGGGTCATGATAATTAGAAAATTTTACATAGAATACATTGATAGAAAAGCCATAAAGGGACAAGTAATAGCAGATTAGCTAGCAGATGCACCTATGGAAGATCATCAACCTCTAATATTAGAATTTCTAGATGAGAGAATACTTCTAACTGATCAGACAAGCTGTTGGAACTTGTACTTCGATGGATCCCACACTCAACATGACTTAGGGGCCAGTATCCTATTTCTTACACCTCAGGAAAATAGTAATCCTGGAGCTTACAATATTTTCTTTGCATGTACTAACAACATATCTGAATATGAAGCACTCATCACTAGACTAAAGATGGTCATAGAATGAAAAATAAAGGAACTACAAGTTTATGGTGACTCCCAACTAGTCATAAGGAAAGTAAATGATGAATACCAGACAAAGGAAAAGAAGTTCATGTTGTACAAAATAATGGTGGACAACTTCAAGTAATACTTTATGGTCATCACCTTTTAACATGTTCCCAAAATCAACAACAGGGTAGTTGATGCTACGGAAACAATAGGTTCACTCCTTGACATACCCCAAAACATTCCCAAATATGAATTCATCATGGAGTAACTACTTATACCAGAATTTGATATCTTGGAATAAAAAATTGTATGTGATGTTGTTGGTCCTAATTTGTCTTGGTACCAAGACACGTTTGCCTATATCCAGCATGGGATCATACCCCTGACTTAATGAAAAACTAAAAGAAAACCTTTTTCCGCAGAACATCTTGATTCACCATCCTAGGAGATACCCTATACCATCGAAATCTAGATGGTACGTTACTCTGATGTCTCAACATGAATGAAGCGCAAACCACCTTACAAGAAGTGCACAAAGGTGTTTGTGGGTCTCACTCTACTGGACCTAATCTAGTAAATAAGTTATTGAGAATAGGGTATTATTGGACCTCAATGGAGCAAGAATCCATTCATTACTCAAGGAAGTGTTGCCAATTTCAACAACACATTGATCTTGTTCACACACCGACACAAGAGCTACAACCTACAACTACACCATGGCCTTTCTCACAGTGGGGACTTGACTTGATAGGAAAGATATCTCCCACTTTATCCAATGGGAAAAAAATCATCATTACTACAATAGAATACTTTACAAAGTGGATAGAATCTATTCCATTAACTTATATCACAAGGAAACAAATATCCAAGTTTATCTTGAATTATTTGATCTGTCGATATGGAATTATGCAAACTATCATAACATATAACGAAACTCCACTTAAAAACTAAGATGTTTGTAATATTTGTTCAAGGTTCTCTATCCAACACTGATTCTCAATCCCATACTATCCCCAAGGAAACAACTAGGCTGAAGCATCCAACAAGACCATCTTGAAAATATTGAAAAAGATTGTTAATGATGTTGGTCGTAATTGGCATTTATTGCTAAATCCCACCTTATGGGCTTACTGAACTAGCACTCACACCCATTGGTGTGACACATTTTTCCTTGGTGTATGGATTCAAAGCAATCCTACCTATCAAATTCGAGATCCCCTCACTATAAGTATCCTTGAAATACATGGTCAACAATGAGGAATATCGAGTATCCAAACTTAATGAGCTAGAAATCCTAGATGAAAGATGTTTGAGAACGTTAAACCATCTCCAAGTTTATCAGAATCGTCTCAAGAAAAGCTATAACAAGAAGATAAAGAACCGAAGCTTTCAAGTTGGTGGCTTGGTACTAAAAGAAAATTAGAAGATCCAACCAAATTAGGATGGGAAGGGTAAGTTTTAACCAAACTAGCTAGGTCCTTTTATCATAACAACATGCTATGACTCTCAGGCATATCAGTTGGCTACTGCTGAAGGAAAACCTTTAGTCGAACCTCTGAATAACAGACATATCAAAAGGTTTTACACTTGAGTGCATCAAAATGTCCCAAGAAAAAAAGGAAAAAAAAATCAAGAAAATAGTAAAGAGAAATAAATCGCCCTTTAAGTGAAAAACACCTTTTGGTGCTTCTAGGATCGGTACCATAGTGAAAATCTAGTAAACGTGTGCTAAATTTAAATAAGTACTGCATCTATATCTATCGGCATTATCTGTCGTATCCACCCCATTAGTCCCATAATAAAATGTGTATCCAACCATGGCTCGATAATCAATCAAGTGTTGAACCTTGCTAAACCAATAAAATTTGTCTACCCTAATAAATGTAATCTTGCTATGAACTGGGGGAAACCTCCCGAAACTAGTAGTAGATTGGATCCTTGTTCATCCCATCACTGTCAAAAACTATCAAAAAAAAAATCCAGAAAACAAAAAAAATAAAACAAAGTAAAAAAATACAAAAAATCCCAAAAACATCATAGGTCATCTCTGGACGAGTCACATTGAGTTAAAATAAGCGAACTGCAAGCCTTTGCATGTATAATGTAGGCAAGGCCATCATTGATGAGCCCCCGAGGCCCTAGGTTAGTCCCCTAAAACAAAAACATTCAAATATCTTATCAAAATCCAAAAACATATGTAAAAAGTCAAAAAAATCCAAAAATAGTCACTCAATACAGTCAAACTATGATGTCTTTGTATTTGTCACATAGGCAAGACCATCATCGATGAGGCCCTGAGGCACTAGGTCAATCCCTTTAGGTCCCCCTATTTGTCTCTAAATCTTTCAAAAACAAAAAAAAATAGCATCAAATAAATTCATAAAATCTCAAATGTCATATCTCCATTGTCACCTACCCATAATAAACAAATCCATCCATAATAAAAAAAAGTCACTTTCAACCTTTGAAAAATGCAACCAACAAGCAAAATAAACATCAAAATCGATACTTCCAAAGTAAAGATTGAAACAACTAGATCACTATCAGACTAAAACAATTCTTAAGTATGAACTACCCTACCTTTTGAAAATCATCATCAACAATCCTAACGTGAGTCTTAACGAATAAAATGTTCCAACAATAGACATCATCAATGGGTTACATCATGACATATCAAAACATCTATGGCAAGTGATACAACAACATTTTTTTTAATCTTTTTTCTGATCTTATATTTTTGTTTTATCTTAATGTCACATTCCCAAGATCTCTTGAGGATGTCCATAAGGATTTAGAGAGAAAGGAATGGGGAATTGATCATCAATTTCTATTTGTTTTGTTTCTTAGATATTTTTGTGATACTACTGCAACAAATAATTGCTTTGTTCTATGTGTGAAAGTCATTTTGGGGCAATTCATGTAATGGTTGCATGATACGTACTACATATCTCTTTGTGTAACTAGTTCGAAATATTTTGAAACTTCTCACCCATACACTCTAACAAGGTTTCTATATGTATGGTAGAAGAAAAAATACTCTTTGTTTGTAGATTCAAAGTCCACATAATGGATACAATGCCACCTTAGTCATCAATACCCTAGTGCATAGTGTCTATTTGCTACATCAATAAGGATTGCTAAAACTACGAAGTCTCTATGAAAACAAAATCAAACTCATCAATGAACAACAACAATTTTCTTCTAAAAATATAACTAACACTTCTTCTAACTAACAACTCCATCTTGCATCACAATATCATTAGTACCACATGCATCCCACATCCAAAAACTCGTTAGTGCATATCATGACCATAGTAGAATGAAAACATCATACATCACATACATATATAAATAATCTATCCATCCATATCATATAATTGCATCAGAAAAGTACAAAAACATGAGCATATAATCATAAATCATCTATCATATACATATTAACATCCATAAACATCTCATAACACATATATGATACATCAAAATGGTATATCTCATATATCATCAAAAATGGGAATGCCATATACATCATCAAACATCACGTGTGATATCAAAATATACAAAATATATATACAAGGCCTTAGACGGGTCGATGAATGTATATACAAAATAACATGTCTACATAAAGTCTCTGATACAATAAATAAGATCATAAAAAACATCAACCCTAATAATCTTGCCTCGGAGGGGCTTGCTCCCCATCATGATGGGACATGTGTTAGCTATGTTCAGGGGACAGCTAAGGATGCATGATCCACGGAGATGGTTGTGGCTATTTGATAGACTGTCCTCTTCACTTCGTACCAATGACAATGCTCGGCTCGCTAAACTAAGGACATCTTTGTCCTCTTGGCATGATTGCCTCATAAAATCTAATAAATGTGGTCTCTCTCATGAGCCAATCTCTCTCATCTTGATACTGAGCTAGGGGAGTAGCAAAATCCAAGGTAAACTCTATCATCAATCTCTGCTACCTCTCAGTAGCTAACTCCTACCTCAGTGAATCTCTCCTGACGAAGAGTATCCCACTCTGTAGTAACTATGGCAACTTGTGCCTCTATGACCTGACATTGAGTAATCTCGACATCTCTCTGTATGAATCGGGCATCCCTGTCCGCTGTCAATTGTGCTATATGACCTACCATGTCCCCCTATGCGGGAGGTCTCTGTGGAGCCTAATGATCCTGAGGTTGTTGTTGATCTTGGTGATGTTTCCCATCTTGGCCATTAGACTGATCCTGGTCCCCATCACCCTAGGCTCTGTCAAGCTACTCTATATAAATTCATAGCCTTTGTCTATCACCTCTCCTCTCAGTAACACCAACTACCTCTGGACCTACCCAATCACTGGCCCAATGCCAGTAGGATGAGTAAATCATAATGGTCATCGACGAGCCCACCACTGATCATAATATCAAGTATTACTTGGGTTTGGAGGACCAATTTCCCATCCCCATCCAAATCGGGCAAGTACTCAAAACTCGACAACAGCTGCAGTAGAGGATGCTGTCAACCCACAAACCTTGACCTTTTAGGTCGTTCGCTTGAAGTGTGCATGGTAATCATTAGCAAATCTAGTCTGCCTCTCTCTAAACTATTAGAGAACCCTATCAGGAAAGCACCTATCAATAATAATTTCAACACGGCTTATGATCCACCATGTCTGTCTACAATAAGGAAAGTGCTCCATGTCATTTGACCAAGCCTCACAAGCTATCCATGGCCTCTAGATAAACTCAGTCATATCATCAAATATGCATCTCCAATAATATAACCTTCCTGGCCAGGTGTAATGTAGGAAATCAAAATATTTATAAGATAATGGATCATGTGCATCCCACTATAGTATACCATACAGCCTGGTCATTGCGATCCTCTCCTAGGCCCACACATGCAGAAGATTCATGCTTGCTAAAATAGAATTGTCGTCGTGATAGATAGCCTTGTGCATATCTTGGTATAGATGAGCCAAAAAACATGGGCCCCAAGCATAGACTGTCCCATGCTCCATCATCTACTCTATATAGATGCCCCAACCAATAGGAAGTCCCCTACCTCTATGATTAGGCATTAGAGGCCCGATAATCAATCCCACCAACACCATAGACATCAGATTTGTGTCATCAATAAAGGGAGTCAGGTCAATCTCTGAGTCCACTACTTGTAGCCTCCACACACCAAGTACTCACTACATGGCAAGGGTACCATACTTGACATCATATGTGACCTTCTCGTCGTGAATGAGGATCCATAGAATCCTCCAAACATCCTCAAGAGTAACTATTGCCTTGCTAGTAGGAAGATGGAAGGATGACGTCTCAAAATGTCATCTCCTAACAAGTGCGGTCATCATCACCCTATGACATTTGATCTGGGGAATATAGCAGATATGTCAAAGACCAACAACATCAAGGAAGTCTCGCTCAACCTCCTGAAACTTGGTAATGAAATTGAACATCTATTGCGGTTGTCGCTCTATGGAATATAGCAGTTTGAGAACCGTCTACAAACATTCAACCCACAACATCAAAAAATTGCTAGAAAATGAAATCATGAATTTAAAACTATAAAAAAATAGCTAAATCATTCATTTTTGACAAAATCAAGCCTTTTCAGGATGATAGCGACATGTTTTTACATTAGTGGCCATGTTTAATATGTTAGAGACTAGTTTCTATGATAGTGTCTAGTTTCTACAACAACATCTACTTTTTATGATAGCATACACCTTTGACGATAGCGGTTATTTTTCTAAACTATTCAACTGCACATGTACTTTTCACAAAAGTGGTCAAACAATAGTGAATGGTTTCTACTATGGTATACAAATTAAACTATAGTGTGGACTTTTTACTAGAGCAATAAATCTACATACTACAATAGCGGTCATATTGAGACAATAGCGCGAAAAACATGAAATTACCGCTATCATTCAACTAAATTTTGAACATTAATTACACAATCAAGAAATGAAAAGAGCAAAAATGGAAAGAAGGAATACCGCAATGTGTACACCAACTAGCCTCCTGAACGAACGAATTGCATCTTCTCTGTATGGGGCACTCATCACTAGTAGAATTTGCAAAATAAATGACTACGTGACTAAAACTTTTAGCCACAACACCTAAAAATGACTAAATTCTACTTTATTTTACAACACAACTATAAATGATTAAATAAATGACTAATTTGGTCAAGGGTAAAAAGAAAAAAGAAAATAATTAGTCACAAAAATAATTTTCGATCAAATCATTCCTTGGTGCCTAACAATTTTTGACTTCGTATTTAATATTTTCATTTAAAGGCTTGGAAAAAAGTCTCACAGTCGACTCTTACCTAATATTTGTCTCGAGTTCAAGAATTTAAGCGCCAAAACCCCCAGATTTTGTTTACTGTGAATAGATTGAAGTGACAACTATAGGAAGATTGCTATTGGAGTTCCAGCACCCCAAGTGGCTACATCTGGACTTGGCAATTCAAAATCCTGGTTCACCTATGAAGAACTTGCAATCGCAAAAAATGGATTCGCACCTCAGAATGTACTTGGAGAGGGTGGATTTGGATGTGTTTATAAAGGAGATCTAGAGGATGGGAAAATTGTTGCAGTCAAACTGCTCAAAATAGGTGGTGGGAAAGGAGATCCCGAATTTCATGTGGGAGTAGATATTATCGGTAGGGTTCACCATCGTCACCTGGTGTCTTTGGTTGGCTATTGCATTGCATATAGTCAACAATTGTGTGTATATGAATATGTTCCTAATGGCACCCTCGAATACCATCTTCATGGTAAGACTACTTCTTGGGTATAATATAAGGAAATTGCTTTTCAATCAAATTGCTCTTACTTATTCTTGTAAATTTGTAATTATGGTACTATTTCTTGTCAAGATCTATTAATCGGGATGTTTTTTTCTAATCTGATGGGCAACATATTCACTTTGTGCCCTTATTGTAGATATCCTAGGTGATAAAGTCAAATAAGAGAAAAAAGATGAGCATGTGAAACAGTTGTGTCTTGGTACCTTGTTTACTATTTGGTTTAAGGGGGTGGCAGTTTAATTCATTGATTTTTTTCACTCCTTTCGTTGCATAAGGATATGCAATACTATCTTAGTTTTGAATTTATTCAAGGTTTCTTGCTATGTTCTATCATACATTTCACACTACTTATCTATGCAGGGAGGGGAAGACCTGTGATGGATTGGCCAACCAAGCTAAGAATTTCCATTGGAGCAGCTTGTGGATAGTATACCTGCATGAAGATTGTAAAACCATATTCCTTGTTTTTTCATTTTAATTTATCTTCTAATTGGTTTTGATTAATATACTTAACTTTGAATATATATTTTATAGGTCATCCCCGAATAATTCATAGGGATATTAAGTTGGAAAACATTCTTTTGGATGACAAATTTGAAGCATAGGTACAGATTCTGTAAGGATTTTGATCATTACAAGATTTACATTTGTGTTTGTCAGAGTTACATGCCTGTTTATCAATGATTTTCTTGTTTATGATGTCATTTTCATTTTTACAGGTGTCAGATTTTGGACTGGCAATATATTAGCATTAGATGTTCATACTCATGTCACAACACGCATCATGGGAACCTTTGGGTAAGCTACAGATGTTGACAGTTATATTATTTTCCTTGTATTGATCTTGCATTTGAGTGGGGAACTTAGAATGCTTGGATGTTTCCTTTATGAAGTTTTAGTTTATCTGAAAATCATTTGAATACTATGCTACTTGATTAGAAATTAAATAATAGTCAAGAGAGGAAGAGAGAAGAATTAAGAACACTATATTTATTCCCCAAACCCTCCAAAGAGAGGAAAACAAACTATGGTAGTAGCAATTGCCTACTACTTATATTATGTAGCAGATTGTCATATTCAATGAGTGTACAAATGATAAGATAAATCTACCCCTTGTCCCATTCAACAAGACCTTGGATATGGATGCAATCCATCCCTTTCTCCATTAGCTGCCTATCTCTATTATTTGCCTATGCTTCCATGTTCATTTCCTTTTGCTTCTCACCTCTTAGAAAGACAACATAATTGTTCTCCTTAATTTGAAAGAAGAAGATACAAGATACATTTTGTTCCCTCCTCCATCAATCCAGGCAGATACAAAAATACAATTGTCCTCGCATGCCCATTTTTCAAACCAATACAATCTCTTATTTATAGATTCCCATGCACAATAAAGTTCTAGGCCCAAGAAGAAATTTCATCAACATAGGAAGTTGCCTTCACAGAGCTGATGGACTGGAAAAAAAAGTAATGTATCTCCTTGTGAGTGGACTAGAGTGTGTTGTAAGGAGGCACTGTGTAGAGATTGAGAAACTTAAGAGTTTCATGATTATGAATCTTACAAACAACTTTCTATTTGGTATCACTCCAAAGAAACTTTGGGAGTAAACTCTTGGATATGAGTGGCAACAGTTTGTATGGTGAGATTGAACCTAACATAGGTCTTGGAGATATTTAAGAGCTTCTCTAGGTAACAATATTCTATCAGGGAGATTGGTAACTAAGTTGGGATTGCTTTCTTGTTTGAAGATGTTGGATCTAGAATAAAAGTTTTCTGTTATTAGGTGTTTTTTCCCCTCCATTGTGTTTTCTCCTATATGGGTGCACACTTGATCATGTTAGTGCAATTTTTTGACTTCATAGTTTTTTCTATCCCTTTAATGGTATGCTCTTCATCATGCCATTGTAACTTTAACACCCAAGTATGATCCCATGCTTAGAGGCACACGCCATGACCCTGCGTTACAATTTTTTTTTAACCATATTATAACTTGTTTCCTCACACATGCCTGCATTTATGACTGCCAAAAAAAATAGAAAATTGCTCTCCCTTGTTTGGTACTTCATAATAGCAGTGAAATTTTTTCTTTTTGTAAATTTGTGAACTTCCTGATGGGTGTGATTGCATATGGGTTTAGTAATTTCTTAGATGAAAATCAAGTTTCTCATTATTTTTGGAGCTTCTTTTCCTCTTGACAACTTTATGAAACTTAAAAATATGCTACTTTGAATGATAGGGATTCTCACATACAGTTGTAGATTTTGGACTCGAAAACAATTTGTGTTTATCTTCCTTGTCTAAGTGAATTTCAGTATTTTAATTGCTTGAGCTATGATTTTCACCTTCACAAATGTGTTTGAAATCTCTGTTGTTTTTTGATGTTGTGAAGACATGGAAAAGAGACACAAACACAACAAAGTCTGAAACATAAGTCATGCTTGAGGGAATAATAGATTTTTTAACTCAAAACTTGACATGATATGAGAAAATTCATATGGGTATAGCACACATAAGCTCCTTATGGCTAGTCATCCCATTTCTTCCTAATATATCTAATACTTTGAATGTTCTATCTTCTTGAGTACTTTTTCTATGATTGTCCTCTTTAAGCTTGATTTTTTTTTCTCTCCTTGTGATGTTCTTGACTATTTTTATATTTATATCCTCATTCTTGACACGCCTTGTCGATCTCTCCTTGTGATATTTTTAGATGGAAGACCCTGGCATGAAACGTCTACCACTTAAGCTTGGATATGATACAAACTGAATTTCACACATGACCATGTATGTGGGGTTTAAAATTCACTTTCCAGTATCAAAGGCCCATTGATTTTACCACTTGAGCTCAACTTGATGACATAGCACATCTATCCCTTAACAACACTATAATTGTGAATTTCTTTTCTAGTGGCAATGGTTGAGGAATATGCTTAGTTTATCTGCAGGTGGACAAGAGCAATTTCTCTAGGCTGAGTTTTTGACTCTAGGAATATTTTAATAGATATACGGTACCATTCATTGTACTATTGGTTCTTTTGTAAGATTTTCCTATTCTTTTGACATTCAGAGGCTTTTACTTACGATGGCTATTTAGTGATAGAATGATTGTGTTGGATTTTAGTTTAATATGTTTTATAATTTGAAGTGATGCTCAAAATAATACTTATAGGTGTGATTTAAACTTTCATTCCCGTACATTAAAAAATTGGTCCCAATCAGTAGTGTCCCTTCAATAAATCCCTAAAATCGATGTCAATAACTCCTTGAAATCAATGCCAATAACTGAACATTGTAACTCATAAGGTGGTCATGTATCAATCTGTATTTAAATTAGTACTCTTGGGGAGTGTCATGATATTCATTATTGATAAATTGCAAGTCTTGGAAATTTGTAGCAAATGCATCTGTTAAGAGATCCATATAGGATTTATTTCACTCTTTTAGTAATAGGTGGAGCAAATATTGGGATCATTGGACTTAGCCCTAGACATGCTAGCTTTAAGTCCATCTTAAGTGGATTATTTATTCGATGTGTCAATCTCCACCTAGATTGATAGGTTAAATAGGATCCCAAAGAACTACTTAAAGCCATAAGAATAATTATGAATCTAAACATACAAAGAATTTCCCTAAGGAAAAAAGGATTGGAACCACAAACATACTTATAAAGACTTATCCTTAATTTTGTAAAGAGAGAATAGAAAAGTGAAACAAAGAAAAATTGAAGACCAATAGTTATAAATTCTTGACTTAGAATGTTCAAAACTGTTTCCGATTTATACCATTCCTTAGCCTAATACAAACAAAGCTGGGAATGGTTAAACATCTCATACAAGATGAGTTCAATCATGATTGAACTTCTCAGCCTTAAGTCATAGAAAGTAAGTGATACATGCTAAGAGATATCAAATGGCATGTATGAAGAAAATGAATTGTGGAGATAGTAACAGTGATCATAGATCTCTAATCACTATCAACCACTTTCATGTGTTGTCATTGTAAGTGACAAGGAAAAGAATTGTGAAAAAAATAATCGAGATCTTAGATCTGATCACCACCAACCCACTTTCATGTGTTGTCATGTTCACTGACAGAGAATATGAGATGACACACATAATATATTTAGTTAACATGGGTTTTCATAAATTTATATCTATACGTTGATTGTGAAATAGACAAGATTTCTTGGAAGAGAAATGGGAAAAAGTTAAAGTAAATGAGAAGGATACATGGAATAAGTAAAGTGATACAATGAAATGTGAATGCCTAGATCGACTCACTTATGTGCTAATGCTCCCTAGGATAGGGAGTATGGATATGCATGGCATTGAAATAAGTATTGGATGTTGATGTTTGTTGTGTACCTGTGAATCTCTAACTACAAAACACATAACAAGAATTGTGTGGAGGCTGAAAGTTGTGTGCTGATGCTCCCTAGGAAAGGAATTATGGATGTGCATGCCATTGAAATAAGTGTTGGATGTTGATGTTTACTGTGTACCTATGAATCTTCCATTTATTTCCTTTATGCCATGTCCTTACTATTCTATCAAAATAAAAATAGAACAAAAATATTCTTACCATTCTTTTTGGCTTTGCATTTGGTGGTCTAAGTAGAAAGAAACATATTGTACCCATTTTCCTTTACCAGACCATCTTTGTAAATACCTTCTTAGTCTTTAATCCCCTCAAGCAAGCTATTCACTTTCCTAAGCAAAACCTGCAATTGGGAATTGACAGTTGTTGTCATGAAGGAGCCTTTGCTATAATTAATGTGTAACTTTATTGTGCTTTAGAGTGTGATGGAGCTAAACAGGAAAGAACCAAATGTCAAATTCTATGAGTTATACCAGAGGAGATATGCATTTCCTCTTACTGAAAGTATTCTTATGTTCCAATTTGAATGCAAGAAACTACAATGTAACCTTTATGTTTTGCACATTTGTATATGAAATCTCTCTATGCTTTTGGTTTAAGATATATGAATTAGGATGGTCTTGTTGGAGTTGTTTATAATTTTGTGATGTTTTAAGACCGATGCTTTGTCAGATGTCAACAAAATGGAAGTCGGCAGAACTATACCTTTAGTTATCTCTATGCATTTTTTAGGACTGGGTATGATAATTGCAAGAGTTGGCCAAAACATCTCATCATAATAGTTGTGATGATATAGATTGATGTCTATGGTAATAATTTTAGAGACACCTAGGCTGATGTGGAGCTTCAATTGTCCATATAAAAGGATGATTGGTGCCTCATAGGATGGGTATAATTGCTTCTATTGAATTTTGTATTTCTATAAGAGAAGTTGTAATGGAGAGAGTGAAAGGTTTCTTTTTGCTTATTGTTTTAAATGGGTTTCTAGTGATGTTTATCTTGGCATACCCTGCAGTCTTTTTGGGAAGAGTTTCACATATCATGGGGAGATGATCACATCAAGCAAACCAGTGCACTAGATGGCAATGTCATTCAACTTCGTTTGGACCAAATTTCAGGTACATCTATGCTTATTGCTTTATGGACTGTTTTTGAAAGATCTTATGGCTTTATTTGGCTTTTGGGGGCTAATTGTAAAGTCATATATCTTGCTGACAGTTTCTTTGGATATTTTTTAATAATCTTGATGATAGATTTCATAATGTCATCTCAAAAGTTAATATAAAAAGTTTAATTATATACAAAACATGTTTGTATAAACTAAAAATATTAAGTATATTAATCAAGAAAAAAACTGAATTATTTCTAAAGCTTACTCATTTATATGGACTGTCTACAAATTTCAAGTTGAGAAGACAATACAGGCTTATTGTGGTGATTGGATTTTATTCCAAGGTCAAGATTTTCTTCAAAGAAAAAGTACCTTTTCGGTCGAGTTAGTATGAAAATCAAACTTGTTCCTAGTGATTCTGCTGGAACAGTGACTGCTTTCTATGTAAGATTTTTTACTAGTTTGAATTTCTTTATTTTCTAATAGTGGCTACTTCAATGTACAAGTTGACGCCTTTGCTAGGTTAAAATACACAAAGTCCCATTTATTGTACTTTATTCATTTTCTATTGAGGTACCTTACTGCTCTACTAATGAGATACTATTTATTTAATGGAGGGGTTTTTACTGTTTCTCAATTGGATCATATAATTATTAGACCCTAAAAGTTTTATAAGTGTGGATTATAACTTCTTTCAATAATTTTATAAGTTACCCTGCCATGAAGCTATTAAATGTTTGCACAGGTCTTATTTCCAATTGTTTGCTCCTCATCAATAAAAGATGGAAGAAAAGCTACCTCCATCTCTCTCCTCCATTAGGATCTAGTTGACATTCTCTTCTACCACTTGGGTTGTATTCATGGTGGAACTATTCCACAACATTAAGTAAAAGTCTTGAATCTTGAAAGACCCTGATGCCTTCATTTGACAAGCCAATTTCTCCAATTTTGTATAGATCTACCATGTTTGTGGATGTGATTTGTCTCCTACACAAAAAAGCATGTACCATTTTATGCCCTTCAATACAACTACATGCAAGTATCTTTTCAATTCCTCTATATTTTATCAATCTCCTTACTATTTCAACCTCACCACACCTGCCAACTTCTACACAAATGTTTTAGAGAAGAACATAAGTTGCAACTTTTTTAGGATCCAACTAAAAAAGTAGTGTTTTGTTGGAATACTCAGCCTATATTCATATATGATCCACATCTATGATGCTGAAAATACAAAGAACTTTCTTATGTTTGATTGTTCTCTATTTAAAAATATATATATTTCAAGTTGCAACAACATCATAAAAGCTTCTTTGTGCTATTTGTAGGTTCCTTCAGAGCAGGAACAACTAAGAACACACCATGTTATTGCTCAATAAATTTAGGACAGTGAGCTGGGGCAGATTTAGGACATCCTGTAATAACAATGTATTTTGCATCTTGAGGGATAGTATTGATAAAATACAATGCTCTTATAGTGAATGTAGCTTCATTTCATGGGATAGTTTACAAAGAAGAGAAATCCTATTCAAGAGTATCCATTTTAACAAGTGAGGGCAGTTTAAAGTGACTATGCTAAGAGAATGTAACTGCTGGCTACGAATATACACTTCAAAGAACTGAGAGGGAGATGTAGAAACTAATTATCAGTGACAATAAAGAGCACATAAGCAGCAGGGTTGTAAAGACAGTGATCAAGGAGGACAGCCTCAAGTAATTTTTGCATAGGTGGTAGTCAAGTATCAAATGCACAATATATTCTTAGTAATTGTGTTTTGATTCTTGGCTTTTCATCTATTTTGCTAGACCTTGAGAGGAATGTTGGATGTGCCCAGTGTGTTCCTTGTTTCACTTGATAGTTTGCAATCTTAAAGGTTTTGAGATAGTGACTTCTTGTTGTGTATTAGTCTCATTATGGTATTTTTGAACTAAGGTATACATTGGAGGTTTCAAACTCTTTCAAGGTAAAGTTTGTAATGTATAAAGATGGCAGCAAAGAGCAAGGCAGTGAAATCCAAACCCTGCATAGTCAAGATTGCAATTAAGACTTCATTGAGGTTTAAACAATGGTGACACAGGGTTTTGAGGGAAGTAGTTTTGACTGTGAATTTTAGAAGGTAGAATATGGACTTGTTATGATATTTTGTCAAAGATTACAAGATGTTTGTAATAGATTACAAGGAATTTCAGCCTTCTTATGTAACAACAACACTTTTCAAACTAATAAAGATTATAGTATTCTTTTTTCAAGACTTGTGTTTCTTTTTGCAACTAGTGATATGATGTTTAATAATAATGTATTAATATACTACCAAATTGATTAAAATGATGAACAAAAACTACCAAATAAACTACCAAATTGAACAAAAAACAATTAAATAAATTACCAAATTGATAAAAATGATGATTAAAATTAATGACTAAATAAATTACCAATGGAAGGAAATCAGTGAATAAAAATGACTAAATAAGTGACTAGTTAACAATAATCAATGACTAAATAAATCAGTGAATAAAAAGTGACTAAATAAGTGACTAGTTAAATATATCAGTGAATAAAAAATGACTAAATAAGTGACCAGATTACAACAATCAATGACTAAATCGACGACTAAATATACTACCAAATCGATCAATCAAAACAACCAATAAATGACTAAAAATGGTTTAGTTATCAATTTGGTCGCGTTATAAATGATCGACAGTAAACTATTAATGGTCGCGTGACCATGTTTAGTCAATTATAAGCAGTTATTAGTAGTTTTTTCAGTCTTATATTGTTGTTTTTGTACTAGTGCAAAATCCTTGCCATCGCAAATCAACAATCACAATAGTAAGATCTCAAAAGGAAAGAATTTCCTAAAACTCAGAGTGCAAATGAGGAAAAATGAACCCTAATTTCCTATGTTAACCCCCCCAAACCCTATTTTTTACTTTGGGAACCATCCTAGGTTTTAATTTTGAGCACACTGCAACATTTGAGACCATAAATGTGGGCCCTATAGCCTAATTTTTCATCCTCTATGTATCTAAACTACATCGAAACCTTATCACGAGCCTGACCAGAAAACTAATTTTTCCATCCAACCTCTCAAGGGGGAAGCCCAACATCGTATTATCTTTCCACTAATCGCAAGGGCATAGTGGGACATATTAATTTTTTTCAAATCTTGATTTGAACATCGAATTCTTTGAAACAATGTAACTAGTATTTTATCTCAAAGAGGGGGAAAATGTAGACATGTAAAAATGACTTAATGCATATCACACATCATAAACTGTATTTTTCCATTATCGACATCATTATCATTAATATAAGTGCATTTCACATTATTTTACTAATTAACCCTATTTCTATCTATTAATTGAATAATCCTGCATTATTTGATTAATTCACTATTTAATCATTAATCTAACTTTATTCCTCCTGATTAATTAAATAAACACAAGTTATTTAATTATGTCATTAATATACCTTATTCATCTAAATCAATTAAATTGTTATCATTGATAATTTAATTAAACCACTTTCCCTTCTCTAAATTTTAATAATTAAATCAATTATTCAAAATCACTCAAAATGGTTAACATATAAATATATTTTTGATTTTTTAAAGTAAAAAGCAACTTGCACGTTCATCTCCAATATTAATTAATTATTCAATTTAAAATTAAATATCCTCACCCCTTTTTGATTGAGAAAATCATGGCCACTGATTTCTTACTCTAATTGGTTAACTAACCCATCTATTTCCTAACTCAACCTGACTTTCTCAATCCCACCAATCATTCCAATCTAATTCCACTGATTATCCAATTAAAATACTTAATTGGATCAATCAAAGGAGTTAACTGACCAATCTATTTCCTCTCAACGGTTCTCAACAGTTGATCATGATCTTTCACTATTGAATCTCAATCGTTCATCTAAAACCTCAAAATCTATAAAACAACCATCTTCCTTCTTAAAAATGATAGGAGAATCTAGAGAATTTGTGCAAAGAGGTCATGTTGAATTGACTATCAAATTCTTAAGAGAAAAAACTTACATCTTTGATCACCATTAACATACCTTTTGAAGCTTTTGCACAACAATGGAGGCTTCGTATTGATCCAAGCAATTTGACATCAATACAAATACACTCTGACATGGGATGGTAATATTGTATTTCGTGAATTCAGTTTATGTTCTCTTTTATGATTGCATTGCTTGATTCATTGCTTTATAATTTCATTTCATGAGTAGGTTGGAATTTGTCTTTGCTTTGATCTCTTTCATTTGATTTCATTGTTGTTTTCCTTATGCTTATTTTTTTCCCTTACAATAAGAAAGGAGATGGACTCTATTGTGTCTCAAATCAATTTTTCTTCAAGTGCATATGACCTAGTAGTTGACCTCACCTGTGTGACAAGGAATTCCATAGAGGATCTTCACAAGAAATTATTCCAACTGCAAGCACAAAAAGAACATATTATTCTATAGTTTTGAGAGGTAAGGGATCTGATCAATCCCAAATTTACACTTGTTTCAAAAGTTCTTCATAGTTCAAATAAATCCAAGGAGATGAATCTAGTACTTGATACTCCGAAAGAAGGAGAAGAACTTCTATTGGAATTTGAAATGCAGAATAGGTTGCTTGTGGAGGCTAAGTGAGAATGGAACAAGGAAAATCTGGGAAGATCATTTGAAGAAGTTGTATATGTCAACCACCTCTCGTTGACTTATCTTTCATTCTTTTATTCATTTTTTGCATCTATGTTCAAACTACTTGTACATATTTGTACCATATAGAATAGTCTTTCAATAAAATTTTGAGTTTTTGCTCTGGTATATGACTCATGGGGAGTCAATACACTCTTTTCAGTTTGTACATATGCTTATATTTCTAAGGAGGAGTTTCGATGATAGTCAGAACAGTTTTGTATAGGCTCCCTTTTCCCTTGATGTCAAAGGGGAGAGTATTGGAGAATATTTTGGATATTTTTGGCATGTTCCCATCAATGACAAAGGGGGAGATTTTTGGAAGTTTGGGGAGATTGTTGAAGTTTTTCATTGATGATGTTGCTTGGCAACATGAGCACAAAAGGTACATACAACATGATATAGTGTTGTCATTGATTTCAACATTGTTGTGGATCATTTTGAATATTCCTAACAGGTTTTGGAGTTGCTATGGAAGACATTTGGGTAAGTTGATTTGGTCTAGAAAGTTCAGTTGCATAGAAATTTGACTAAGTGTCAAATCTACTAGTTCAGTGTAACAGTGTGTCATTTTTTGGATCTGCACCACTCCATAAATGAATATTTCACTTTGAACTTCTAACATCTTTTTTTTGGATGTTAGATGTACCTAAATCTAAGATTTCATCTTCTTTGGACAAGTAGTTTAAGAGATATGAGAAGTAGAGTTCAGCTTGGCATATTACAATCATTTTTTTATTACTATGTTTGTATGAGAGAATTTGCAATTCTCTGCGGATGAGTTCTTCACCTTGCGGCATTGAAGATAAGTTACTAGATTTTAGTAGAGCATGAATTCCAGATGACATCAAGTTTTGAGGTCCACATTTTGAGAGGTGAATACATAGATGAAGGATTTTTCTCTTAGGTCTTATACCATGTCGACCTAACACATTTAATGTTATGCAAAGGATAATTTTTTTTTTTCTATCTTATGTGGGATCTATTATAGGTCCACTTTGACCTATCTTAAGATATTTTGAGTTTTTTATTATGGCATGTTATGTGGATGAAATTTTTTGGAGCCGACAAGTTACAGTTTGGGTATTACATCTAATTAGGCCGACCTAATTGATGTTATACTTAATGCAAATATATATGCTGGATTATTTTTTGGTATTTTGGAGTATGGTAAGTAATATGTGATGTATGTGATGTGAATTTGAGCAGAGTAGTGTGAAGTTAAGTTGTGGATGTTGATTTGAAGATCAAAATTGTGTGAATGAAGAGCAAGGCAGAGTGTTGAATCAAAATCAAATAAATATTGCTATTGTGCTTCAATGGAACTGTAATTCATGCATACATAAGATGCAATTTTAACAATTCAAAAATAGGCTATGAGCCACCATCTATCTTCTATCTTTTTATCTATGGACAGTGAGTCCACCTTGATAATGAGTCCACTCGTAGTGAGAATTTCTATAATATACTATAACCAATTATAATATATTGTGAGCTAACCCTCACCATGGTTTTTCCCATTTTGGGCTTTTCATGTAAAAATCTTGGTGTTCATGTGTTATTTGATGTTGTGAATGTTTCATGCTTTCTTTCCTTACTGTAGTTGAATATGCATTGGTAATTGGGTGTTTGATGTTTGAATGGTTTAAGAGAATATTGATTCACCCCTCCCCCTCTTAGTATTTTGTGTGTTCAACACACCCTACCTCTCCTTCTCTTTATCTGCCCCTCTCTTTATACCTCTCCCTCACCCTTTCTCACACACACACACTAGGTATCTCTCTTTGTACCTCTCCCACCTACCTCTCTCTCTATTCCTTGCACCTTACCTCTCTCTACCTACTCCTCCCTTCCTCCTTCCCTCTCTATCTCCACTAACCCTCTCCCTCTCTACCTGTCTTTCCTTCAATCCATCCATCCTACCTCTCTTTCTACCTACCTCTCCCTCCTTCCTAACTTCCACCCTCTCTACTTCTCTCTCCCCTTCCCTCTCTACTTCTCACTATCTCCCCTAACTCTCTCTACCTACCTCTCCCTCTATTCATTCCATCTTACCTCTCTCTACCTACCTCTCCATGTCTCCCTCATTTCCTCTCTCTCCCTCTATTCGTCCCATGCTACCTCACCACCTCCCCGTCCCCGTCCCCTCCTCCCTCTCTACTTCTCTTTATCTCTCCTCTCCCACCATCCCTCCTAACCTTCCTCTTCCTCCCCTTTTCCCTCTTTCCACCCTTTCTCTCTCCACCTTGTTGAGCACACCCAAATACTGGGGGGGTGAATCAATATCTTCAAAAACTTTAAACCCTTCAAATCTTAAACCCTTCAACAATATGCAAATTCAAACTTTTAACATGATCAACAACTTATATATAAATCAACAATACTTAATCAAATGGAAAAAAATGAAAGATAAGATAATGAACACACATGCACAAAATAACACCATATTTACATGGAAAACCTAAGAATGGAAAAACCATGGTGAGAAATCTCACAATATAGGAAGCTCATTGCTTATAGAATTATAATTTGTTTAAGGCTCACTACCTAAGGAAGCACACTGCTTCCTGAAGGACTTGCAGGCTAAGGCGCACAACCTTAGGGAAAAATACAAAGGACTTGCAGGCTAAGGCACACAACCTTAGGGAAAGATACAAGATATAAGAACTTGTTGAAGAGACTCATTGTCTGATAGCAAGATACATAAAAATTTGAATTACAACTATACCAATATTACACTTTGCTGAATGTGGCATTAAAGTGAATATGACTCTTATTTTCTATAACTCAGTGCATCATTCCATACTCATACACCACCACACTCTCACTCAACTTTGCAACTTATTTTTTTATTTCATTTATATCCTTTGTAAAATTATAAAACACTAGTTAGGTCAGACAAAATAGACGATAAACAATAATTCCAACAAGTCAGCCATAAAAATATAATGTGGTCCTATCTAGGAGATAAAGAGGACCAAAAACAACTTATTAAATCTTCTAATGTGATCCCAAACAACACAAACACTTGCATACAACAAATCAAGCTAGCAATAGGGAAATGTGTAAATCAAAGGTGTAGCATATTACTAGTTGACCCAAAACATACACTCAACTAAATTTACTCAATGTGGTTCTCAACAAGATAGGTCAGGACCCAAACACACCTTAAGACAACCTCAAATGCTCCAGTGCAGACCCCCAAGTGTTGGAAAAACAAGGACATACAACTGAGAGGGGGGGTGAATCAGTTGTCACAAATTATTTAAACTTTTCAAACTTAACTTAACTTAATCTCAGATCTGATGCATGAACAATAAACCATAAACTATCAACACATCAGAAACACAGAGAACACCAAGATTTTTTACGTGGAAACCCTATTGGGGGAAAAACCACAGTGGATGTCAGTCCACAATACTATACCCTGTTAAAAGTATAGAGAAGAATAATGGAAATGCACATGCATTCAGGAACACGACCTAGAGCTCACTTCTCAAATACAAGAGGGCTCACTACCCAAAGAAGAGAAATACGGATTAGATCCGTAGGGTATGAACTGAGAAAATAGCTTCTCCAAAAGCCTAATATAGTTCCAGTTAAGCATTCACACTTCGCTCAAACTTCTTCACACTCTGTTCTGCAATCGAATGATTAGATCACTATTTGCACACTTGCACTTTATTTGGCACTTCTTCACACCACACACATGCATAACTTCACACAACCATATGCTCTTATATATCAACAACATGTATTTGTATCAACAACTTCGTCGGCCAAAATATAAAACATATTTTCAATGTCGGCCCCAATTTACAAATAAATTTTCAATGTGAATCAAACACTGTTGGCTAATATTATGTTGTGGCCCAAAACAACATCCTCGAGCACGCCAAACATTCAAATTTTAATCTCTAAGGAATCATAACACATTACAACCACCATGTCGACCAAGAACATGAAAACTCGAACACACATGAGAAAACTCTTTGACCATGAACACACTGATCAACGCAAACATGTAACAAAGATAGAGAATGATCTAGAAGCATCCACAAGCACCAAGAACCAACAGAGAAACATCCGCAACAATTGAAATTACTAGAATCACATCAACTTCACTCAGGAATATTAACTGAAACCATAGAAAAACTGTCAGAACACAACTATTCATAACACGATCAAAACTTCACGCGGACCTCTGAAACTTCCGGTGGATAAACTAGATACTCTCAGCAATAAACCCTTTAGTCCACAATGATTGATCATCATTGTATTGACCAAGACACCTTCATGACCTTCACTGTTCCACTGGAAACCTGCAACTCTTTCTTTTAACAATTTTCTCAATATCCTCAACATATACAACCTTCAATACATCAATGCTAATAGTTTTGACATCAATGACAACCACATATCAGCAACACAACCACAACATCCCACAATATTCCCCTTTGGAATTGATGGCAACACATGATGTGAAAAACACCATCAACGCAACTCTTAATCAACACTTACTCCCCCTTAGATTCTGACTCTTTTCCTCAACTTCTTCTACATTATCTTCACCCCACAAGGCTCTTCTCCCTAGATAATTCACAGTTTTTCACATGACTCTTCTCCCCCTTTGACATCAATGGAAAATATAAACATTATCTTCCCACATACAAGCTCTAAACCACATATCTGCACATCTAACTAACCCCCCTTAGTAGTAGCCACAAAAACATCAATCCAGATTAGAATATAGCTTTGAAGCATACAGATTGATGAAAGTAAATGCATCTCTAGTTCATATCAGGAGGGGTAATCACCCCTAGCATCCCTCTGAGATACTCAAAAGTATCATTTGGCAACGACTTGGTGAAAATTTCTGCAACCTGTTCTTTGGTAGGCACATACTCCAATTTGAATTTCTCACTCACTTTATCCCTCAAAAAGTGAAACTTGATTGATGTATGCTTGGTCTTAGAGTGTAGCACCGGATTCTTTGATATGTTTATTGCACTTGAGTTGTCATAGTATATGGCAATAGGTTCATCATATACTACTTTAATATCTTTCAGAATCTTTTTCATCCACATCACTTAAGTACACTTATTTGCAGTAGCAATATACTCTGCCTCAATAGTAGGTAGGGAAATGGAATTCTACTTTTTGCTCAACCAAGACACCAGCTTCTTCCCTAGGAAGAAAGCACCACCACTAGTACTTTTCCTATCATCTACATCTCCTACCCAATCTGCATCAATATATGCACTCAATGTAAGATCATCATCTTTAGGATACCAAAGCCCAAAATCAACTGTTCCTTTCAGATATCTAAAGATTCTCTTTACAACAGTCACATGAGATTCTTTTGGGTCAGCCTAAAATCTAGCAACCATACATACAACATTCATGATGTCTGGTATGGTCTGAGTTAAGTAGAGAAATCCGCCAATCATTGACCTGTATCTTGTTTGATTTTCCTTAGGATAATCATCATTCTGTGTTAACTTGCATCCAGTTACCATGGGTGTACCAACAGGCTTTGAGTCTTCCATGAAAAACTTCTTCAGTAACTCTCACATATTTGGACTAAGATATGAAAATCCCATTGTCTAACTGAGTGACTTGCAATCCCAGAAAGAACTTCATCTCTCCAATCATACTCATTTCAAATTCACTTTTCATTTCATCAGCAAAATTCATGCATAAATCATCATCACCTCCAAAAATAATGTCATCAACAAAGACTTCAATAATCAACTCTTTATCATGATCCAACTTAAAATACAAGTTGTTGTCAATAGTACCTCTATTGAATCCAAGCTTCAGTAAGTATTTATCTAGTCTAGCATACCAAGCTCTAGGAGCTTGCTTGAGCCCATACATAGCTTTTTTCAATTGGAAAATCATGTCTTCCTTGTCAGTCAGTTGAAATCCATCCAGTTGTTTAATATATACTTCTTCTTCTAACTCACCATTCAGAAAAGCTGACTTCACATCCATTTGATATACTTTATAGTTCTTATATGCAGCATAAGCAAGAAATAATCTTACAGCTTCAATTCTGGCAACAGGGGCAAAGGTTTCTTCAAAATCAATGCCTTCCATTTGTGAATACCCTTTACATACCAGTTTTGCTTTATTCTGGACCACTTCACCTTGTTCATTTAGCTTATTCTAAAAGACCCATTTAGTACTAGTCACATTTTTATCTTTAGGTCTGGGAACAAGAAACCATGTATCATTCTTATCAATCTGCATCAGTTCTTCCTTCATAGCTTCCATCCAGTATTCATCATTGCAAGCTTCATTGACATTTTTAGGCTCAATTTTGGAAATCAGGCAATACTCTTCTGCAATCCTTCTTCTAGTTTGCACACCTTTATTCTTGTCTCCTATAATTTGATTCTCTGAATGATTCAATCTTACATACCTCAAAGTTTTAGGATTCACTCACACTTCTGGTTCTTCTATTCTTTCTTCTGCACTTCCACTTGTCTCTCCTTCTTGACTTTCTTGATTTACCGGAACAACTTGAACTTGATTCTGTGTCTGAGCATTCTTCCCTTTTTCTGAACTATCTTGCTGGTCATCTAAATCATATCCACAGTATCTAGATGATCAAGTAGAGTCCTCATCAACTCTAACATGTTCACTTTCAACCATTTTTCTCAATATTTTGTTATAGCACCGGCAAGCCTTGCTCTTGGTAGAGTAACCTAGAAAGATTCCTTCATCGCTCCTTGCATAAAACTTTCCTATGTCCTCATCTCTCTTAATGTATCACTTGCTTCCAAAAATCTTGAAATATTTAACAGTAGGCTTATAACCAAACCATAACTCAAAAGGAGAGTTACTAGAAATACCATTAACATTTACCTGATTTAAAGTGTACACAACAGTGTTTACAATTTCTCTCCAATAGATGTGAGGCACATTTCCTTCAATCATCATTGTTCTAGTAGCATCCATAATTGTTTTGTTCTTTCTCTCTACAACTCCATTCTGTTGAGGGGTTCAGGGAGTAGATAACTGTCTTTTGATTCCATTCTCTTCACAAAAAGAATTGAACTTCCTGGAAGTGAACTCACCACCTCTATCTGACCTTATGAACTTTATCTTCAGACATGTCTCATTCTTTTCCATAGCTTTGAAACTCTTGAACTTCTCTAATGCTTCACATTTTTCTCTTAAGAAAGCAAACCATATCATCCTAGAGTAATCATCAATAAGTAGCATAAAATACCTTTCTCCTTGTAGACTTCTGATTATGGAGGGACCACATAGATCAGTATGCACTAGCTCTAGTATTCCATTAGAATGATGTTTTTTACTCCAAAAAGAAACTCTAGTATGTTTACCCATTTGACATTCCTTGCATATTGTATTAGCAGGCTTCACTAGCTTTGGTAGATCTCTTACTGCTTGAATGGAGCTTACCTTGACATTGTTCTCAAAATTCACATGAAACAACCTCCTATGCCATAACCAACTTTCATCTACTTGAGCAATTAAACAACTTACATTACCAACACTCAGGTGAAAAATATTACCTCTTGTCTTTGTACCTGAAGCAATCATATTTCTAGAACTTCCAAGTATTCTGCATCTTCCATCTTTGAATTGAAGATCATAACCCTTTTCCACCATCTGTCCAACATTCAACAGGTTATGCTTTCAGCCTTCAACATAAAGGACATCATTAGTGTTATGTTTACCACCAAGACAAATACATCCTCTGCCACAAATCACATCAACATTTTTATCTCTAAATCTTACAACCCCACCATCATATTTCTCTAGACTTAAAAATTTGTTTTTGTCACCAGTCATATGATGTGAGCATCCACTGTCAATAACCCACTCATCCTTTTCTTCAATTCGGACTGCAAGAGCTTTCTCAACTTTAGCAAATTCGGTAGCCACTAGACCATTTTCCTTGATAGCAAAGAAAACCCATTCATCTTCATTTCCATTTTCTTTATCAGATTCTTCATCAGTCACACCTTCAGAAAAATAACACTTCTTTTGAAATCTAGGTTTGTTAGGTTTAGTCCTAGGAACTCTTTCAGGACACCTTGAAGCAAAATGATCTATTTTACTACAAGAGAAACATTTAATAGGGAACTTTCGTTTATACTTACCTTGTCCTTTGCCTTCTTTCTTCACAATCAATGCTTCCAACTCTTCAACCTCTCTTTCTTCTTCTTTAATTTGTTTCATCTCTTCCTCATAATTGAATGTTTTTCTAGAACTTTCTCTTGGATCATATCTTTGCATGTTTCTTCCGGATACAAAAGCCTTAAACGCAAATTCAGTCTTAGGGGCAAAATCACAAAATTCACTTGACTCAAAGGCAACAAGTTTACCAATCAGCATATCCCTTGTCACATTTGTTACTGATCTGAACTCTTCAATAGCATGAGCCTTTGACTTGTAAGAGGGAGGCAATGATTTGAGCACTTTAGCTACAATTTCTTGTTCATTCAGAGTACCACCCGCACATCTAATACCCATCACAAGTTCATTTACTCTTTGCATAAAAGAAGAAATATTTTCATCTTCACCCATCTTCAAATTTTCTTGCCTTTCAAACTATGTAGCTTAGCGACCTTCACATATACATCTCCTTCATACAAAGTCTCCAGCTTCGTCCAAATCTCATGAGCTATCTTCAGACCTATCACATTTGTCATTTCTGAATCTGTTAGAGCACTCAACAAAGCTTCAATAGCCCTGATATTAGTCTCAGCCTCTTTAATCTCATGAGTGGAATGACCATTGTGAGGAATATTATATTTGTTCTTTGTAATCTTCTAGAAGGGTTCACCAATACACATCAAATGACACTCTATTTTGGCTTTCCACAGAGTAGTTTGTTCCATCAAATCTAGGGTTGTCCTTCTTGTATGATGCCATCTCGGATCACCTCAAGCTTTTAAACTTCTTCAGAGGAACCTGCTCTGATACCAGTTGTTGGAAAAACAACTGAGAGGGGGGGTGAATCATTTGTCACAAATTATTTTAAGTTTTCAAACTTAACTTAACTTAATCTCAAATTTGATGCATGAACAATAAACCATAAACTATCAACACATCAGAAACACAAAGAACACCAAGATTTTTTGTGTGGAAACCCTGTTGGGGGAAAAACCACGATGGATGTCAGTCCACAATATTATACCCTATTAAAAGTATAGAGAAGAATAATGGGAATGCACATGCATTCAGGCACATTGCCTAGAGCTCACTGCTCAAATACAAGAGGGCTCACTACCCAAAGAAGAGAAATACGGATTAGATCCATAGGGTATGAACTGAGAAAATACCTTCTCAAAAAGCCTGATACAGTTCTAGTTAAGCACAAAAACACTCTTCACACTTTGCTCAAACTTCTTCACACTTTGCTCTGCAATTGAATGATTAGATCACTATTCGCACACTTGCACTTTCTCTTGTACTTCTTCACACCACACACATGCATAACTTCACACAACCATTTGCTCTTATATATCCACAACATGGATTAGCATCAACAACTTCGTCAGCCAAAATATAAAACATATTTTCCATGTCGGTCGCAATTTACAAATAAATTTTCAATGCAAATCAAACACCGTCGGCCAATATTATGTTGTGGCCCAAAACAACATCCTCGAGCGTTCCAAACATTCAAATTTTAATCTCCAAGGATCTACAACACGTTACAACCACCATGTTAGCCGAGAACATGAAAACCCGAACACACATGAGAAAAATCTTCGACCACGAACACACCGATCAATGCGGACATGCAACAAAGATAGAGAATGATCTAGAAGCATCCACAAGCAACAAGAACCAACAGAGAAAGATCCACAACAACTGAAATTACTAGAATCACATCAACTTCACTCAGGAATACTAATTGAAACCACATAAAAACTGTCAAAACACAACTGTTCATAACACGACCAAAACTTCACGCGGACCTCTGAAACTTTCGGTGGATAAACTAGATACTCTCAGCAATAAACCCTTTATTCCACAATGATTGATCATCATCGTACTGAGAAGGACACCTTCATGACCTTCACTATTCCACTAGAAACCTGCAACTCTTTTTTTTCACAATTTTCTCAATATCCTCGACATATACAGCCTTCAATACATCAATGCTAATAGTGTTGACATCAATGACAACCACATATCAGCAACACAACCACAACATCCAACACCAAGCACATAGCGCAAGAAAGAGAATAAGCCCTGTCAACCAAACATCTACAAATTACCAAAAAATCCAACTCAAACACAATGCAACACCAAAAGAGATCAACCACTAATATGTGGATCTCAAAGAGATGTTCCATGAACATCCAACAACGCTTTTAGACACTTCTTTTACACTATCATGCCAAAAATGACCACAATAAACTAAATAGAAACAAAACACTTCATCCTAGAAGCACAAAATGCACAACCATGAGATGGAACATTAATAAACCAACTTGCGGTAAACACCAACACATAAAACTGAACTGAGGCATTGCACAAATACTGAGAGCACATCCACCAAGCTGCAGAAGTAGAAACATCAAAGCAGAGCATTTTTCAGACCAATCTTGACAAGCAACAAAAAATTCCAACCCACTGCAATTACCAGAAACCTCTTCAGCAACACAGGTGACCTAAAAAGATAGAAGTGCAACATCCACAAAGCATAAACATTGAATCCCAAACTACAAGACCATATCTTCAAAGGTGGGGAATGTAGAGCATTCTCCCAAATAGTCTTCAAAGCAACTTCCTGTACTAGAAACTTTCATCAACTTGTAGAAACACATACTTCCTCAAGAACAACAAGAGAGAGCATACAACATCTCTCCAATTTTATCATTACTTCTAATCTTCATCTTAATGCTTCTAATCCTCATCTTAATATGTCATCATGATATCATCTCTGCTGACAACAACCATACTCAATACAACTTTAACTATCATCAAAAAAGACATAACATTCAACCATGAACATCAACAACATCACTATTAGCACAACATCATACATCAATGATATACCAAATTGAGTGTACATCGAAGACAAATAATTCCAAACATATGTGCAACAATCTCCCAAATAGTGTTGACATCAATGACAAATAATGCTAAACATATGTGCAACACACCTACCCCTCCCTTTATTGCTCACTCCCTCCTTCCCTCCCTCTCCCTCCCTCTATCCATCCCATCCTACATCTCCCTCTCTCTACCTCTCGCACCCTACCTCTCCCACCCTACCTCTCCCACCCTACCTCTCTCTCTACATACCTCTATCTATTCCTTGTACCTAACACCTCTCCCTCCTTCCCTCTTTCTCTCCCTCCCTCTATCCCTCCCACCCTACCTCTCCCTATCTCCCTCCTTCCCTCTTTGTCTCTCTCACACATAGACACACACACAACCTCTCTCTCTACCTATCCCACCCCACCTCCACCACCCTACCTCTCTATTTATACATACCTCTCTATTCCTTGTACATTACCTCTCTCCCTCCTTCCCTCTTTATATCCCTCCCTATATCCCTCCCACCCTACCTCTCCCTATCTCCCTCCTTCCCTCTCTCTCCCTCCCTCTACCTCTCCTAGCCTACCTCTCTCTTTCTCACACACAACCTCTCCCACACTACGTCTCCCACCCTACCTATCCCACCCTACTTCTCTCTCTACCTACCTCTCTCTATTTATTGTACCTTACCTCTCTACCTACTCTCCCTATCTCCCTCTCTTTCTCTACCACCCTCTATCCCTCCCACCCTACCTCTCCCTATCTCCCTCCTTTTGTCTCTCTCACCCTCCCTCTACCTCACCCACTAAAATTCTCTCTCACTCTATCTCCACCTACCCCTCCCTCTATTCCTATCTCTCTCTATCTAACTCTCCCTCCATCCATCCAACCCTACCTCTCTCTCCACCTACCCCGCTTTATCCCTCCCTCCCTCCTTCCCTCTCTCTCCCTACCTCTCCCTCCCCCTCTTTGTCTCTCAAACACACACACACAACCTCTCTCTCTACCTCTCCCAACCTACTCTCTATACCTGCCTCTCTCTATTCCTTGCACCTTACCTATCTCTACCTATCTCTCCCTATCTCTCCCTATCTCCCTCCTCTATTTCTCTCCCTCCCTCTATCCATCCCACCCTACCTCTCCCTATCTCCCTCCTTCCCTCTCTCTCCCTCACTCACACTCACACAACCTCTCTCCACCTATCCCTCCCTTTATCCCTCACATCATCCCTCCCTCCCTCGCTCCCTCTTTCTCTATCTACCTACCTATCTCTATTCCTTGCACCTTACCTACCTATCCCTATATCCTTCCCTCTCTCTCCCTCTCACACACACACAACCTCTCTCCACCTACTCTTCCCTTTATCCATCCCTCCCTCCTTCCCTCTCTCTCACTCTCTTTATATCTACCTCTCCCACCCTCTATCCCTCCCGCCCTACCTCTCCCTATCTCCCTCTTTATCTACCTCCCTCTATCCCTTTCACCCTACCCCTCCCTATCTTCCTCCTTCCCTCTCTCTCTATCCCTCACACACACACAACCTCTCTCCACCTACCTCCCTCCCTCCTTCCATCTCTCTCATTCTCTCTATACCTACTGCTCCCACCCTCTATCGCTCCCACCATACCTCTCCCTTTCTCCCTCCTTCCCTCTCTCTCCCTACCTCTCCCTCCCTCCTCTATCTCTCTCTCACACAACCTCTCTCTCTCTACCTCTCCCACTCTACCTCTTTATATTCTTTGCACCTTACATCTCCCTATCTCCCTTTATTTCCCTCCATCCATCCCTCCCACCCTACCTCTCCATATCTCCCTCCCTCCCTCTCTCCCTCTCACACACACAACCTCTCTCCACCTACCCCTCCCACCATCCCTCTTTCTCTCTCTACCTACCTCTCTTTATTCCTTGCACCTTACATCTCTCTACCTACCTCTCCATATCTCCATCCTTCTCTCTTTCTCTCCCTCCCTCTATCCCTCCCACCATACATCTCCCTATCTCCCTCCTTCCCTCTCTCTCCCCATCACACACACACACACAACCTCTCTCCACCTACCCCTCCCTTTATCCCTCCCTCCCCCCTTCCCTCTCTATCATTCTCTCACTATCTCTATACCTACCTCTCCCACCCTTTATCCCTCCTACCCCACCTCTCCCTATCTCCTTCCTTCCCTCTTTCTCTCGCTCCCTCTATCCCTCCCACCCTACCACTCCCTTTCTCCCTCCTTCCCTCTCTCTCTCTCTCTCTCTCCCTCACACACACACACTACTCTAAATTGTAACAATGAAGGTAAGTCCATGAATTTTTTAATTTTATGGACCTCCACATTCTCAATAAGATAGTATGAAAATCATTCATAGAGCTTCTCTTTTTATCTTTGAAAACTGAGTTGTTTCTTTTTTTAAATGGATCAAGAGAGGTCGGGTAAATTTTGGTTCTACAACTCTTTATTAAAATGTTACCAAAGGGGGGGCACCAACAAGCCTTTTTCTTCTCTAGTTCTTAATTGGAAATTTTTAATACTACTTTTCTATGACAAATAAATTGGATAGATTTAATATATCAATGTTAATTTTATATGGCAATATATATGAATTTTCAATATTGTAAGTACATCTATAATTTAGATATAATGAATGTATCTCTGGAAATTTTATGGGTTAAAAGGTTAGAAGCATTTAAAACTAAAACTCCAAAGAAATGATGAACAAAGGAGGAAATAAAGGAAAACAAAAGGAACTAGTTACCACAAGTCCTCCAACTCCATGAATCACCTTCATCATACCTTCTAAGTTGCTGCAAATAACGATTTTCCCTCAGATTTATGTGAGCAATCTAAGACTATGCCATCTCCTACACAAGTGTTGAAGGATTTTTGCAAAATGGCTCCATGAAAGCCTAAGTATGACTCAAAAATGTGCAAAAGATGGTTGAAAATGACTAACAACAAATGCAAGAAATTCACGTGAATGCTTCAGGAGAGAGACAAAATGAATTCAAAATTGCCATTTTATAAGAAAAAGCAATTTTGAATGAATGGACGAGATTAAAAGTCAGATCGACGGATAGGATTGAAAGTTGAGATATGGACAAAATGGCTAAAAAAAGCTGGAGAATCAAATTAGTAATGGTCATTTGTCTGTTGAATAAAAAGAGCATCTTTTGAATTAAAAATTAATTTAATTCAAAAGTGGGGAATCATGTGGCAACAAATAATAAATGCCCATTACTTGCCAAAAATATGAAGTTTGACCATTTTAAATAAATAGTTTTATTTAAAATGGAGGAAATGACATGTGGCCATAATTAAATAAATTAAAGAATTTATTTAATTCAAAGAGGAATATGTAAATTATTGACTTATTTAAATAAATAAACAAGATTTATTTATTTAAATAATCTAGAAGAATTAATGGACATAAATAATAAAATAAATTGAGAAATTTATTTAATTATAGGGAGACATTAGATAATTAGCGACGCATTTAGATAAATAAATAACATTTATTTATTTAAATAATCAGGAAGAATAAAGAGACATGAATTAATTAAATAATTAAAAATTATTTAATTAATAGATGCAAATGGACCGAATAACATAATTAAATATTTTAATTATGCTAGGACGAATGTGGTGAAAAATAGAGCTTGCAGGCCTAGGTCAATTTTTAGTGTCAACATTTTTCCCCTCTTTGTCGTAATGCAGCCTGTTGCATTGTGACAAAGAAAAATAAGTCAAAGTCATGCCCTAGCAAAGGTACGGAGTATCGATGCCCCCTTGGGAAATTTTTCACATTTTGGCTTGGCGACAAAAAATTTTGGAAAGTGTCCCAACAAGTTAATTTAAAGACCAAAAAAACAATGGCAAGACAATTTCGAATTTGGACGTGTTTAAGGTCCTTGAAAGGGCAATCAAAGGTGGTCAAAAGAGCCTCCAGTAATAACAGTTGTGAAAATTCCCACCTTTACCCTATAAATAGATTGAAATTGGGGTAAAAATCATTTCATTTTCAAATTTGCTATAGTAATTTCAGAGAGCTTAGAGCAAGGATAGTAGCAGAGAAGATGGTGATTCCGATCACATAGCACCACAGGTACATTTTCAGGACCTACATACGACCAGAGGGCGCGAAGCCAGTGGTATGTACCCTTAGCCCACTTTGTCAATTTATCATTTTCGTATTTTTTTGGGGTTTCTAGGGCTAGGAACAAATGCGTTGCGACACATTTGCGTTCACGTAAACCACAATCGCATTTGCGTTCGACACATTTGATGCATCGCGAAGCAAACACCAAGCGTCATTAGGTCAGGATTAAAAGTCGCAACGCAATTGCTTAAAGTTGTGACGCAATCGCCAATTTAAGCCACATTTGAAGGCTATAAAGCCACATTCAAATTATCGCGACCCATTTGCGGATGGGAATGACACATTTGAAGTAAATGACATATATGTATGAAATCGTGATGCAAGTGAAATGATGCGACACAATCGCGAAGTGGAATGACACAATCGTCAAATCGTGACACAAACGCAGTACGAAATGACACAAACCCCTAATTGCTACGCAATTGAAGTCAACGTGATGCATTTGATTTTGACTTTGACTGATGATAGCTTAGCGTTGCTTCAACTTTTAAATGCCTTTGACTTAGACTAGGTAATAATGACAAGTTTTGAGAAGATATTGATGCGTGCTTTGACATGTGCAGAGACAGTTAGCGCCTATTTACACGCGGGAGAGCAAACCATTGACCTATGCATTCAGAGACTAGTTGATGGATAGAGAGCGACGACGATTGATGCGACTAGGTCTCTACTATGTCGACTATATGCCCGTTGTGCGAGCAAATAGGGGACTCCTGACAACATTATGCGAGAGGTGGAACTTCGAGACCTGCTCTTTCCACTTGCCGACTGGGGAGGCTACAATTACCCTCAAGGACGTTTATCAGATTCTACGCCTACTGATCTGGGGGGAGAGGATTGTTTACGACCCACAGCATGGATATCAGACATTCATTACCTACTATCATGATCAGGGTGCTGGATTGGGTAATGAGGGGTATGAGATCCGGTGGGAGTTCATGGGAGAGCACTATAGATGATTTGATGCTCTATTAGCGACATTGATTGCAGGTGTAGTTATTCCAGATCGCCGAGGACACGGGTTTCCCATTGGCTGGGGGGATGTACTTGTTGGCATGAGGCAAGACAAGACCGTCTATGCTTGGGGACCTTGTTTATTAGGCATTTTATATCATCAATTGCATGAGGTTGCGTACGGGAAGGCACAAAGCATTTCTTGTGGGACGACCCTTCTTATGATCTGGGCATGGGAGCACATTGCCATTTTCCACCTGTCGATTGAGAGGCCACACTTGGCAGATGGCATGCCATATGTATATTACTATGTTAGTGCCCTACAATAGAGCCACTATGGTGAGATAGGTTGGTGGAGACATAGGATCGACACCATGACTATATTTATCTAGAGAATGTACAGGGATTGTGGGAAGTGGGAGGAGGCGACCATCCTCGGCCCGCCTACAAAGACGATGGTCCCATTGGCCTGACTTCCAAGGCACACAAATCAATTGTAGAGATGCCTGAGACCATGATGGAGAGGAGGAGAGGGAGGAGAGGGTGATAGAGGAGAGAGAGGTGGAGGAGGGGGAGGTGGAGCATGCAGAGGCAGAGATTGGAGGAGAGGAGGATATAGGGTATGATGATGAGGATGAGGCCATTGATGAGGCAGAGCGCCTACTGCGATGGAGTATGGTGGAGGGAGACGATGGGATGCCGACAGGGCCGGTACTGCCAGCAAACGCCACCATAGATCAGCAGGTTGTTGACCTTTAGAGGAGACTTGATGAGAGGACTGCACAGGTCAGGGCTTTGTAGGCTGAGCTTGAGCTAGCGAGGGTCGAACGGGATCAGGCTGAGATCTAGAGGTAGGAGGCAGCACAGTGGTGTGTGGAGTTTGCAGAGCTATGCGCAGGGCCTTCAGGAGATATGGCCTGTGAGTTTTCCAGGATGAGCGCTCAATATGGCCAGTACAAGACCCTCTATGAGTAGGCAGTGCCACCCGAGCGACGAGATCCTACACTGTCACACTCACATACAAGGACAGGCAGCGACCACAGATCAAGGAGTGGGAGCAACAGCAGGAGCCACACTAGTGTGAGAGGGTGTACCTCCTTAGGGCACACATCAGGGCATAGGTCCACCACTCAAACAGGCATGCCTCGAGTCACCATTTTAGCACAACCATGGGTCTACTGGATCAGGGCAGAGGTCAGTGCAGAGGCAGCCACCAATGACAGGCACCTCAGTTGCTCAGGTTACAGATACAACTCAGACAGAGGTTACAGTGACAGATGCCTCAACCACTTAGGGATAGGTGAAGGTGACCATGATGGCCTCGATTCCCTTGACAGAGCACTGATCCCCCAGATCTCCTCGAGGAGATGAGGAGAGTACCTTCTGAGACATTTTATTTGACATTTCATGTATTATGACATTATTGACTATTGAGCCTGCGAGCTCCATTTTTAGGATATCTCTTTGACTCTATCCTGTGACATTGATTTTTTAGATTATATATATATGCGATGCAGTTTTGATGTGGCCCATTTGTTTTACGTTATGTGATGATGACGATGATTTAGATGACATTTTGTGATTATGCAGCTATAATACCTATTTGATGTTTATTTGATGCATTTTTTGATTCCTATGATGATGTTATATGTATGTCTATGCCATGGATGCATTTATGATGAAATGATATGTTCTATTTATGATTATATGCTACGATGATACCATGGATGATATTGATGATGATAATATTTATGGTTTTATTTTTTTTCATTTCCTGCCCATGATTATGGATGCACTAATGGATGACAATATTGTATATGGATTATATGACATGTGATTTACGTGATGATATGCCATGATATGCTATGAAAATCTATGTATGTTATTAGGTTGTTTTATGATTTGCATCTAATCTAATGAAAATGTCTAATGTAATGTGATGTCTATATGGTTATGTATGCGAATGTATTTTTGTATGTCACAGGATATTATCAAGAGATAGAAGAAAGACGAGACGACTAGAGAGAAGGAGATGGATGTTAGTAAGACAAAAAATCCTTCAACACATTTCCATATGACTACCAATTGTTGCTCTTAATCATCATTGGGCAGATTATCGTGACGACCAACAAACACCATGATATGACGTAAATCAAGGTGTGCAAGGTCATACCATCACTTGACATAAACAGTCACAGACAAGGATGATCATGACTCATACTAAAAGCGTATTTGCCCCAGTCGTTTGGTCATAATTAACCACAAACAGTAAAGACAAGCAAGACAAATCATGAAACATCGTTGTTCCTCTAAATCCTGTTGTTAGGCCATCCTCGAGGAACTAGCAACATGACTATCAAAATACACAATAAACATCATAAAATTAAATGCTAAGTGCTTGCCAAGTGTCTGGATATCAAAATTTCAAGTTTTTCAAAAATGATGAATGTCTTGGTGTCAAAGTGCCAGAGTTGATGATGTCAAGATGCTAGATTAGTGTCGAGTTCAGGAAGGACACATCCTAAATGATGCTGAGATGTCAGATTTAGAAAGGACACATTCTGAATGACATTGATGCCAGAGTGATACCAATTTTGGGAAGGACACATCCTGAACGAGGTCGATGTCAAGATGTCAAATTGATGTCAAGTTCGGGAAGGACACATCCTGAACGATGTCGATGTCGAGATGTTGAATTTATGTCAAGTTTGGGAAGGGCACATCCCAAATGATGTCGATGTCAAGATGTCAGATTAATGCCAAGTTCGGGAAGGAAACATCCCGAACGATGTTGATGTCACGATGTCGAATTCAGAAAGGACACATCCTGAATAATGTCGATGTCAAAATTCCAAGTTGATGTCAAGATTAGGGAAGGACACATCCTGAATGATGTTGATGCCAAGATGTCAGATTCAGGAAGGACACATCCTGAATAATGTCGATGTCAAGAGGAACATATCTCAAATGTTGTGAGAATCCTCAAAATGCCAGATGAATGTGACAATGCCTAAGAAGGACACATCCTAGGAAATGAATAAGTGACGGGGCTACCCTTCAGAAGGACAGAGTAAGAAAGATTTGACTAGTTTGACTAAGTTTGACTGAGTTTGACCGATTTTGATATGCCAAGATGATTGTTGTGCTTGATTGAAAGATTGTAGAAGTTCGCTTGGGTAGATTGTTCATTCGAATTTTGACAAAGACCATGATAAATTTAAAGACTATTTCATGTGTGTGAGGAAATTGTGCAATGAACCCTAATGGACTGACCTAGTGTGGCCTCGAGGGCTCATCGACAGATGGTCTTGCCTACGTCATACACTCAGAGACCTCATAGTTCAACATGACCAATGACTTTGTCTTGTTGACCAAAGATTGAGTCATGATTTATTTTGACAAATCTAATAGGACTGACCTAATGTCTCGGGGGCTCGAAGATGAGCCTTTCCTACGTAGCAAATGCACAGAGACAACATAGTTCAACAATGACAAAGACTAATCAAGACTTGAATTGACGTGACTATGTTGACTGACTTGACGTTGTTTTTTGGAATTTTTTGTGTTTTCTTCAGGACGTTTTTCAAATTATTTTTTTTAGGACATTTTTTGATTTTTAGGTCTTTTTTAAGGACTTTTTTTATTTTTAGGTCTTTTTTCAGGACATTTTATGATTTTTTAATTTTTTTCAAGACATTTTCTGATTTTTAGGATCACGTGCGGTACCCACTGCAGTCTCATGATAAAAAATTTCCCCTAGTCAAGTTCAAAATGAGCCAAGCAAAGTGGAATGGAAATAAAAGGCATGACTAGCATGGACAGTGGACAGTATGCAAGACTTGATTTCAACCATTATCAGCCATGGACGAAAATGTCATGATGCTAGGGTGAAGTGTTATGACGAATGTCAGAAAAGAGTATGTTTATTAGGGACACAGGTAGATAGAGTGACAGTAGATGGCACAACAATGACTGACTACACATGGCCCCTGTTTGTCAGGTTTTCACCATGGTACTTATCCAAAGCGCCTGTTTACCAGGTTTTCACTACTGGACAAATTATTTCTCTTTATTTTTGTCATTTTATTTATTTATTTATTTTATTTTATTTCTTTTGGTGTCACCAGGACGCCTGTTTGCTAGGTTTTCATCAAGGTGCAATTTTTTGTATTTTTAATTGGTTTTTGGGCAGGCTTTCTAATGTTATGCATAGAATTTGCGCAAATGTAAACTGTTGATTGGCTTCGTCAACTGTTCACCTTCGGGAGTAGCTAACTGATATGCTCTGGAACCAAATGATGCTATGATGACGTAAGGGCCCAGCCAATTGGGCTCAAATTTTCCTAGCTTCTCCCTATCTGACTGATTCTTAGGATTCTGCATGAGAACTAGGTCGCCAATGTCAAACTTTCGAGTCATCACCCTTTTGTTATAACTTCTACAAAGACGATTTTGGTATGCTTGTAAATGATTCAATGCATTGCGTCTGCATTCATCTAACATTTCTAACTCATGTAGTCTTGACTGCCTGTATTCTTCATCAGTGATGAGGCCTTTCATGGAGACTCGCAAGGATGGAATTTTGACCTCTATGGGAAAGATGGCTTCGGCTCCAAAGACAAGGGAAAAAGGAGTGGCACCGGTGGGGGTATGGATGCTCGTGCGGTATGCCCATAAAGCAGGGTTGAGTTAGATGTGCCAGTCACGACCAGCATCATTGACGGTCTTTTTGAGAAGTTTGATAATGGTTTTATTAGATGCCTCAGCTTGATTGTTTCCCTGTGGGTAATAGGCATGGAAAAGTGGTGGATGATATGGAAACATTGACATAGTTCATGGACCTCTTGATTTTTGAAGGGACGACCATTATCCGTGACGATGGATTGTGGAATGTCGTACCGACAAATGATATAATTGAGGATGAATTTGGAGATTTGTTTTTCAGTACTGTAAATGAGTGGAATGGCTTCAATCCACTTAGTAAAATACTCAGTCGTGGTGATAATGAATTTGTGTCCATTGGAGGATGTAGGGTGAATCTTTCCCATGAGATCAAGTCCCCATTGTGCGAAAGGCCAAGAAGAAGTGATTAGCCTCAACTCTTGTGCTAGAGTGTGAATTAAATCACTGTGAATCTGACATTGGCAACATGTTCTTACAAATTCCAGTGCATCCTTTTCTAGTGTCGACCAATAGTACCCCTGTCTCATAATCTTTTTAGCTAAGGTTGGGCCACTCGAATGGGACCCACATATACCCTCATGCACTTCCTGTAAGGTCGTTTTGCTTCATTAGTGTCGAGACAACAGAGAAGGGTATTGTCGAAGCTATGATAGTAAAGGGTGTCGTTGATGATGGTATAACATGCAACTCTACGGATAAAGGACTTTCTTTGGTTATTGGAAATGTTTTGGGGAAGGATTTGCGAATGAAGGTAGTCAAAAATTTCCTTATACCATGGGGAATTGGAACCAACAAGCTCACAAACCATTTATGCTTTGGGGACATCATAAGCGGGAACCAATAACTGCTCAACCAAAAACTCAAATTGTGGGACATTGCTAGGAATATCAAGCAAAGATCCAATTGTTGCCATAGCGTTAGCAACCTTGTTCTATGTTCTTGGAATTAATTCAAAGGATAGCCTATGAAAATATGTCAGAAAACTGTCAACCATCCATTTATAAGGCATTAGCTTCTCATCTTTGGTTTCATACTCATCATTGAATTGGTTTATAACTAACTGAGAATTATCGAGGACCTGCAGATTCCTAATTTTCTACTTAATAGCCATTCAGAGTCTTGTAATTAATGCTTCATACTCTGCCATGTTATTTGTGCACGGAAATGCGATGTGGAGTAATCAATAGTATTCCTGCTCCTGAGCCATGATTAGTATGAGATCCATCAAAGTATAATTTCCAAGGCTGTTGGGGCTCCGCGTGAAATACAAACTCATATGGAAAGTCTGTTGTAAGAGGATGATTATATGGTATTGGTGCATCTACAAGCTGGTCTGCTATTACTTGTCCTTTGATGGCTTTCCGCTCCACATATTGAATATCATATTCATTGAGGACCGTGACCTATTTTGCTAAACGTTCTGTCAATGTTGCTTGACTCAAGAGGTACTTCAAGGGATTGATCTTGGCTACCAAGTGTGTCTTATGGTTTAACATGCAATGCCTTAATTTTTGAGCCGTGAATACAACTTCCAAACAAGCACGTTCAATGGGTGTGTAATTTAGCTCATACCCCACCAGTGTTCGACTGATATAATATATTGCTTTTTCTTTTTCTTCATAGTCATTATGTGCTAGTAATGCCCCTAGTGTTGAAGTAGTTGTAGAGATGTACAAAATTAATGATTTTCCTTAGATAGGAGGCATGAGAACTGGAGGTGACAATAAGTACTATTTGATCTGGTTGAATGCTTCCTGGCATTTATCTGTCCACACAAAGGGGGTCCCTTTGCGTAGAAGATACTGGAATGGTTGACACTTATCTGCAAGTTGAGCAATGAACCGTGTGATAGATTGAAGCTTGCCTTGTAGCGTTCTTAGGTCACTGATTCCCTTAGGGGGAGGCATATCCAATATAGCTCTGAGTTTAGCGGGGTCAACTTCAATGCCTCTACGTTAGACTATGTACCCCAACAACTTGCCTGATGTTACACCAAAAACACACTTTTTTGAGTTCAACTGGACCTTATACTCTTCCAACATCCTGAAAACTTTGTCTAATACTAAAAGATGGTCTTTTCTTGTCAATGACTTTGCCAGAAGTTCATCCACATAGTCCTTCATTAACGTGTACATCATGTCATGGAATATTGTTTTCATTGCCCTTTGATATGTAGCGCTTGCATTTTTAAGACCAAACAACATTACAGTCCAACAGTATGTACCCCAAGGGCATGTGAAAGCAGTTTTGTGTTGGTCTTCAGGGGCAATACGAATCTGATTATAACTAGAAAAACCATCCATAAGAGATAGCATCTCATATCTAGCTGCAAGGTCCACAATAATGTCAATGTTCGGCAGAGGGAAATCATCTTTAGGGCATGCTTTATTAAGATTGCGGAAGTCTATGCATATGCGAATCTATCCAGTATGCTTGGTGATGGGGACGAGGTTAGTTATCCATTCTGTATAGTCAATTGACCTAACAAAACCTGCATCCAACAACTTTTTGAGTTCAACTTTAACCAGCAATGCGACTTGCGGGTGCATTTTTCTTAGCTTTTGTTTTACTGGCTTGGCATCTTGCAATAATGGTAGGTGATGTAATACTCACTCAGGATCTAATCCTGACATGTCGGCATAAGACCATGTGAAGTTTATCTTGTGTTCTGAGAAGAACTTTTGAAATTCTGGCTCTTTAGCTTTTGTCAATGATGTCGCAAAGAGAACCATTTTGGGGTCCTCCACAGTAGCTATATTAACTACTATGGTTTCCTCGACAAGCATTGCTGATTTTTCTTTGTTTACGGGGAGAAATTCCAATCCTCCACCCTTGGGCACCTCAGGGAGGTTTTCACCCTTGGATATGTCCTTTATTTTTACTATTTTGTCGTCAAAAGGTGCCTTTCGGTTTTCACCTAGAGACGTGTCATTTTTTGTTTTATTTTTCTTTTTAATTTTGCGACTAGAGGATGGCGCAGTCTCCCCAAAATAAGCAGCACAATCTAAGTCAATGGAAAATCCAACTTTGTGATCCCCATTTGGAATGCCCTCACGTAGCCCTAGAAATTTTGCTAGAGCCTCATCATTTTGAAAAGTGTCCATTACCGATGGGCCTTGCTAGTTCCAGTCAATTAAGTCGGGGTAAACTAAGGATATTCCATCATCAACATTTGCAAATTGAGGAGATGATGCACAAAGCATGCAAATGGATGCCGAGACATTAAAAATGAAGTTGTCATCATTTGGCTCTATGTCAGATTCTATCCAGTATTCTCCTTCGCTTGTTTCATACTCACCAGTGAAGTAAGGGACAAAGGGAGTAGCATCAGGGTTAGGCCCAGTAGTGGCAAGTGATGGCTCGGGTGATTCCGCATGATGGTCATCAGTTTGGGATGATTGGGTAGGTATGTCAGGGCTAGGACGAATGGGAATAGAATATGATCTAGACTTGGCATCATTTGGTGTTGTATTGATCTTAAACATTTTCCATAATCATTCTTCAAATGTAGGCTCCCCAGGTTCAAGGAATAATTCATCAAGGCAACAGTCACTTAAGGATAGCTAAGAGCCAAATTCCCATTCGTGAGAGTTAGTTTCAGAGGAGGTGTCCTCAGTTATCTCAACACAGTCTTAAGCATACACTAACTCACATGGAAGCACATTGGTACTTGGATCGCTAGATTCTCATGGACCTAACCCTAACCCAAGATGTTTTGGTCTTTCTGAAACTGATAATGGCTCACGCCTTCCATGTTTATCCTTGCCAAGACCACTTTTTCTGTCATAGCCTTTTTCTTTTATCATGTTGTATCCTTTTCCATATATTGCTACTGGCATAGGAGTCAAATCTTGTGGTTCTTTATAAATCCAGGATAGTATATCATTTGTGTCATCTTGACTCATTTCGCCCCACTTTATGAAAACTATATTTGGAGGAACCCTAAAAATTTATTTTTCCTGTATTCTAAAGTACGGTTTTCCATAGACCAGGGGAGACTTGGGCATCTTGGTTATGCAATAGGCCATATTCAAATTATACTCTCCACATCCTTGGTCCTGAATCTGAAAGCTCGGGTCGACGCTTGGGGTGATAAATGAAGTGGTAGGTGTTATGGAGGTGGTCATGGTGGTTGAAGAAGCAGAAGTGGATGCGGTGGACGAAGAGGCGGAAGGCTTCACGAGTGTTGATGGGTCAATGAATTTGGAAGACAAAGATGCTGAAGCTTCCCTATTGATAGGCACTTGATGCTCTGAGACACCTCGTAAGTTGGTACAATATTGGAATGGATCAAGGTCTTTGTATATAGTAATCTCAGTTCCTTCAAAAGGAAACTTCAAACATTGGTGATACATGGAGGGGACAACTTTCAGTGCGTGGATCCAAGGTCGACCGAATAAAATGTTGTATGGCAAGTCCAAATCTATAACTTGACAAGTAGTGTCGACAATGACTAGCCCGATTCAAATTGGGAGTGTAATTACGCCCCGAGAGGACCGTTCTTCATCATCATATGCCTTGATAACAATGCTTCTTGTGGCATCTATGCAAGCATCAAAAAAGCCTAGTGCCTTGACCAATTTTAAGGAACATATATTCAGTCCCGCTCTGCCATCTACTAAGACTTGTCTGACCTTATGTTTATGAACAAAAAATTCAATATGAAGGGCATAATTATGGTTGGATTTGGATGATGAATAGTCTTGGTCAGAAAAGGTGATATGGTGGGGAGTCATGAGATATCCTACCATGGCTTCGAATTGACTGACATCAATATCTTGGGGAACGGAGGATTATTGCAATGTTTTATCTAGGATGGCCTTATGGGTAGGCGAAATGTGTAACAACTCAAGGATAGAGATTTGTGCTAGTGTTTTTCCAAGCTGGTCAATAAGATTAAAGTTTCCTTTAGGTTGGGACTGCTTGTTTTGTGGACGCGATTGCGACTGCAAAGTGGACGGGCCAGCTATTGTTACCTTTGGTTGTCTAGGGGGAGGAGGGCCGGCTATGGTGACCTTTCCACCACGGGTCGTGACATTGCATTTAGGGGCCTTTCTGATGGTGACTGTGTAGACATGTTCATCAGTTGTTCTAATGTGATGTACGATAGGTCCCCCAGAATAGTCATATCCAATACGGGCATAGTTGGCTTGACTATTGTTATTTGTATTTGACATAGAAGGGTTTCCAGAACCATGATCCTGCAGTGGGTTCTTGTGTATTGTATGATCCACATTAGAAGCAAACTGTGGTCCACCGACTTCAATGATATGCTTTTCAATAAGGTATTGTACCAGATTTTTCAATTGTTTACAGGAAGAGGTTTTGTGTCCTTTTATTCACAAAATGTGTTATCATCCCACCAAGATGGTTTAAACTGCCCAGGGTTGTATGGTTTGGGGTCCTCAAGTGTGATGACACCATTCTGAAGGCATTTCCTGAGAACTTCTTCAATAGGCTCACCCAAGGGAGTGTATGTACGTCCTCTAGGGAATTGTTTGGGTTGTCTAGGTTTCCTTTGAATTTGATTGTTTTGGTTGCTTTGGTTACTCTGATTTGTTTGGACAGCGTTAGAAGCATAGGTCTATGTCATCATTTGTGTGTTTTGTGGTTGCAACCCTTTTAGGGTAATCATAGGACCCATAGCATTGACGGCCTTAGCATCGACTACACCATTGGTGACATGTTTGTTCTTAACCCAAAATTTATTTTTGTCAGCAAAAGGAGGGTTTGCATTTGTGTTTTTGGGAC